>JAMPIT010000459.1:0-75623 GCA_026261815.1 Monarcha castaneiventris obscurior
TCAGTCCATTTTCCGGAACTTCGACGTGGACGGCGACGGGCGGATCTCGGTGGAGGAATTTGGGATCGTGCGGGAAAATTTCCCCCACCTGCCCCCCCTGGGCGAGCTGGACACGGACATGTGAGACCCCCGGGACCCCCAAAGCCCCCCGGGACCCCCAAACCCCCCCGGAACCCCCAAACCCCCCCAGAACCCCCAAACCCCCCCAGCACCACCCCAAACCCCCCGGACCTCCCACCTGTGCCCCCCTCCCGGGGTCGGGGGAGCTGGACACGGTCAGCTGAGACCCCCCCGCACCACGGGACCCCCAAAAGTGGGACCCCCCCGACCCCTCCATGACCCCTGACCCCCGAGCCACCCCCGTGACCCTCCTGTGACCCCCCCTGACCCCCCCGTGTCCCCCCCCCAGGGACGGGGGGCTCAGCCGGGCGGAGGTTCTGGATTATTTCCTGCGCTGCAGCCAAGGACCCCCCCCGGGACCCCCCCACAATTTCCGGGGGCTGCGGGGGCTGCGCGCGGGCCCCTGTGAGACCTGCGGGAAACTGGTGAGCGCGGGGGGGCCCCACGACCCCCCCAAATCCCCCCCCTCCCCTACTGAGCACGGCTGGGGCCGTGGGGACCCCCGGGACCCCCCCGGACCTTGCGAGTGGGAGCTCGGGGGGGGGCTGGGGGGGCTTTTCACGGGTCCTGGACCCCCCCTGACCCCTCCTTCCCCCCCCCCCCCCCAGATTTGGGGTCTGCACAAGGATGGGCTGGAGTGCAGCGGTGAGTGGGGGGGGTCTGGGGGGTCCTGGGGGGGTTCTGGGGGGGCCCTGGGTGCTGGAGGTGGGTTCTGGGCGTGATGGGGGTTTCGGGGGGGCTCTGGGTGCGTTTTGGGGGGTCTCTGAGTGCTGGAGGGGGGTTTTGGGGGGTCCTGGGGGGGTCTCTGGGTGTGATGGGGGTTTCGAGGAGGCTCTGGGTGCATTTTGGGGGGGCTCTGGGTGCAGGAGGGGGGGTTTTGGGGGCTCTGGGTGCTGGGGGGGTTTTGGGGGGGCCCTGGGTGCTGAAGGTGGGGGTTTCGGGGGGACTCTGGGTGCGTTTTGGGGGGGCTCTGGGTGCAGGAGGGGGGGTTTTGGGGGCTCTGGGTGCTGGGGGGGTTTCGAGGGGTCCTGGGGGGGGGTCTCTGGGTGTGAGGGGGACCCCGTGCCCCCCCCAGGCTGCGGCCTGCGCTGTCACATCGCGTGCCGGGAGCGGCTGCGCCCCGAGTGCCGCCGCCGTGCCCGGAGCGTCGCCGCTGCCCCCCCGGACCCCCCCGGGCCCCCCAAAGCCCGGCCCCGCTCCTTCAGCCTCTCCCTGCCCTGGCCCCGCCGGCCCTCGCTGCGCCCCACAGGTGGGACCCCCAAAAACCCGCCCCCCTCGGGAACCCCCCCCCCACTCGTGGGGATCCCCAAGGTGGTCGGGACCCCAAAAATGACCCCCCCCGGGCCTTCCCCACACCCACCCCCCCCCAGAGACCCCCGAGGAGGTGCAGGAGCTGGAGGACGGAGTTTTTGACACCCACCTGTGACAGGTAATGGGGCCTGGGGGGTTTGGGACCCCCAAATTGGGGTCCTGGGCGTCCCCCGAAGATTTGGGGGGGCTCAGACACCTGAGTTCCCCCAAATTGGGAGTCCTGGGCATGGGGGTCTCACATTGATCCGTCCCCCCCCATTTCCACAGGGTCCCGGAGGCTGCAGCCCCCCCTGACCCCGCCTGACCCCGGCCCCCCCTCACCCCATGGATTTTGGGGTGATTTTGGGGGGCTTTGGGAGTGGCTCGGACACCTCGGTCCCTTCCCCACTGAGGGGGGGGGTTTGGGGGGGGCTCTGCTTGTCCCGTGGGAATAAACTCCATGTCCGTGTGTCCGTCCGTCCGTGGGGTGTCCTGGAGGGGGGGCTGCGAGGGGAGGGGGCTTTTTGAGGTTTCTATAGGGCCAGAGCTGGGGGCCCTGTGGGGGGGGGGATTCTGTGGGGCAGCCGCGAGACCCCCGGGGGGGTTCCTATGGGGCAGCCGTGAGACCCCCACCCCCCATCCCCGCATCCCCCCCCCATCCCCGTGGGGCGTTTGGGGTCCCCGAGGGGTCTCTGTGGGGCAGAAACCCCCTCCCCCGGGGGTCTCCATGGGGTCTCCATGGGGCAGCCCTGACCCCCCCCAGCCCCGGGGGTCTCCATGGGGCAGCTGGGGGTCGCCGTGCCCGGTGCGGGGGGGGGGGGGGTTGGAGCCGTTACCGGGCAGGGAGGGAGGGATTTTTTTTGGGGGGGGGTTTTTTTTTTTTTTGGGGGGGGGGGGGGTTGCGGGGAAGGATACGGGGGGGGTGAGGAGGGTTGTGGGGGGCGGGGGGGGGCTGGGGGGGGGGATGTTGCGGGCGCGCGGGCTCCGGAGCCGTGCGCGTGCCCGGGGCGGGCGGGGGCTGCGGGAGCGGCGGGAGCGGCGGGAGCGGGGCCGCGGCCGGGACGCCCGGGGCAGGTACCGGGATGGGGGGGGGACACCGGACCGGGGGGGGGGGGAAACAGCACCGGGTAGAGGAGGGGAGGGGGCGCGGGGGGGGAGCTGGGGGGAGCTGGGGGGCGCGGGGAGGGGAGGGATGCGCCGAGAGGGGGGTGCGGGGTGGGGGGGGGGGATGCGGGGGGGGATTTGGGGGCTCCGGATGGGGAGGGGGAAGGTTGGGGTTGCGGGTGGGGGGGGGAGGGATGATGGGGTCCGGAGGGGGGGGGGGGATGGGATTTTTGGGGAGCTCGGGAGGGGGATGGGGGGTAAGGGGGGGATGCGGGGTTGGGGGGGGCCGGAGGGTCACATCCCCGCCCCCTCCCCCCCCTTCCCATCGCCAGGCGGGGTCTGGGGGGGCTCTGGGTGGGGGAGGGGGATGGGGAGGAAAGGCCGGGGCTCCCCCACCCGGGGAGGGGCGCATCGCCCCCTCCCCACTGCAGGGTCTGGGGGCCGCATCCCCCCCTCCCCTCCCCCCCCCTCCCCACCGCGCGTCCCCCGAGCCCCCCCCGGGATTTGGGGAGCTCCTCCCGCCCCTCCCCCACTGCGGGGGGCTCATCCAGCCCCCCCCGAACCCCCCCCGGACCCCCCCCGGCCGCGGGGCCTGCACCGGGCGTGCTGCACACGCGGGTGCGCCGGGCCCGGCCCCACGGGCGGGGTCCCGGGGGGCACACGCGTGTGAACGGGGGGGGCTCTGGGGGCGTGCTGAGTGTGCAACGGGGGGGCCGCGGGTCTGGGGGTGCTCGCGAGCGTGTTGGGGGGGCGATGGGGGGCACACGAGCGTGCGGGGGAGGGCGAGTGTGAAAGTCGGGGCGTGCGGGGGGGGGCGGCGGTGTTGGGGTGCAGGGGGGGGGTGTGCGTGAGCCCCGGGGGTGCACACGAGCGTGCAAGGGGTGTGCACGGGAGGTTTTGGGGTGCCCGTGAGTGTGCAGGGTGTGTACAGGAGGTTTTGGGGTGCCCATGAGCGTGCAAGGGTTGTGCGCCCAGTTTTGGGGTGCTCATGGGCGTGCAAGGGCTGTGGGTTGAGTTTTGGGGTGCACGGGTAGCGAGGGGCGTGGAACTGGGGGTGCACACGAGTGTGAACAGGTTTGGGGGTCCCTGCCTGTCCCGTGGGGGTGCACACGAGTGTGAGCAGGTTTGGGGGGTCCCTGCCTGTCCCGTGGGGGTGCACACGAGTGTGAGCAGGTTTGGGGGTCCCTGCCTGTCCCGTGGGGGTGCACACGAGTGTGAGCAGGTTTGGGGGGTCCCTGCCTGTCCCGTGGGGGTGCACACGAGTGTGAGCAGGTTTGGGGGGTCCCTGCCTGTCCCGTGGGGGTGCACACGAGCGTGCGGGGCGGGGGGTGAGGAGGGTGCGGGCATTTTTGGGGTGCACACGCGCCCCGCAGTGAGTGTGGTTTTGGGGGGGGTGGGCGTGCACCAGGCCCGGGTGTGCAAAGGGGCGTGCAAGGCCGGGGGGTGCACAAGGAGTTGGGGTGCGGGCGGACCCCTGGGGGAGGAAGGGGCAGATTTGGGGAGGGGGCACAGGAGCGTGCGGGTGCTGCACAATCCGGGGGTTGCACACGCGTGTGCAAGGCTCCTTCAGGCCACGCGGGGGGGGGGCACACGGGGGGTTGTTTTGGGGGGGTCTCACGAGCTTGGGGGGCACCAGCGCGCGCGTGCGAGCGTGCAAGGGGGGGGCACACCTGGGGGGGGGCGTGGCTGGGGGGGTGCGCGTGCACAGGTGAGCGCGTGTGCAAGGCGGGGCCGCTCACACCTCTCGGGGGGGGGCACACGCGTGTGCAAGGGCGTGTCCGTGCCAGCGTCACCTCGCTCATGGGGAGGGGGCGGGGGGGTGAGGGGTGGGGGTCTCCCCGAGGGGGGGAGGGTGGGGAGTCCGTGGGGCGCCCCCCCCCCCCCCGGGATCGCCCCCCTGCCCCGCCCCCCCCCCCCCGGGGCCGTCTCCCTTCCGTGACCTTCAGGCGCCCGCGGGGGACACGGGGGGGGGGGGGGGGCACACCCCTCCCCCACCCACAGCCCCCTCCCCCAAAGCGCCCCCCGGGGGGGCTCAGAGGGGCGGGGGTGGGGGGAGATTCCCCCTCTAGACCCCCCCCCAAAGGCCCCTCTGACCCCCCCCCCTCCCCGGGGTGTCCGCGGGGTGTGGGGGCCCCTCAACTCCCCCAGCCCCCCCCCCAAATCTCCCCCAGACCCTTCCGAGGGGGCCCAGTGTCCGCGCGCCCCCTCCCCCCCCTTATCAACCATCAGCGATCGATAATTAACTAATTAATGACCCCCGGGGGAGTAAGGGCGCGCCGAGGACACCCATGGGTGGCGGGGGGGGGCACCCAGGCCTGGGGCCCTCCCCCTGGGGGTCTCTGGGGGGGTCTCCCCACCCTGAGGGGTCCCCCCATGGGTTGGGGGTGCGGGGGGGTGCCAAGGTGGGGGTCGCTGTCGATTCCCCCCTCCCCCCCCTGCAGGTGCAGCAGTTAATGTGATTGGCTAATTATGCGCTGCATGTTAATGAGCTCCATTAGCCAATGAGGGGGGGTTATAAATAACCTGGGGGCTCATTTGCATAATGCCAGGGCCCGGGTTGCCGCGGTGACCGACCCCCCCCTTCCCCCCCCCTTCCATCACGGGGTTAATTAACGTGCTGATAACGAAGGTGGGGGGGCCCCGCTCTCCCCCTCCCCCCCTCCCCCCCCATACCTGGCTGTCCCCCCGCGGTTCCGGGGCCCCCCCTGACTCTGTCTCCCCCCCCCAGGTGCCTCCGGACCCCCCCGGCCAGGCTGTCGCCGCCCGCTGGGGCCACCCATGTGGCTGTGAGAGGACGGGGGTGGCCGGGCCCCCCCCAGGGCCCCCCCAGGGCCCCCCCAAGCCGCCCAGGCTCCGCAGCCAGCCCAGGCGCCATGACCTGTCCGGTCGCTGAGGGGCACCCGGCGCCCGGGGGCCACCGAGAAACTAAAGCCCACCTGGGCCCCCAGGCCCACCACGGCTCCAGGCTCCCTCCAGGCTCTGAGGGCCACCACCGAGAGACTAAAGCCCACCCGGGCCCCGCGACCACCAGAGGATCCATGGCCAGCTGGACCTCCACGGTCAGCCAGGACCACCGAGAGACTAAGGCCCACCTGGGCTCCCAGGACCTCCTGGAGACTGAGGCCCACCTGGGCTCTGTGGCCAACCAAAGCTTTGTGGGCGACCAGGACCCCCAGGACCACCCCGAGCCCGGTGCTGATGGTGGCTCCGTGGTGCTGTTGGACTCCAAGATCTCCCAAGGCTCTGAGGAGCACCTGGGGACTGGGGTCAGCCAGGTCTCTGTGACTCACCCGGCGTCTGTGGCCACCCAGGACCACCTGGAGATGAAGGTGCCTCAGGAATCTGTGGCCAGCCGAAGGTCCCTGGGCAACCAGGAGCCCCAGGACCACCCAGAGTCCAACACCAACATCCCGTTGGACTCCAAGGTCAACCAGGGCTCCGTGGCTCGCTTAGACCTGAAGGGCCACCAAGGCCCTGCCCCGTCCCAGGGCTCCGAGGACCCCCAAGAGCCCAAGGTCACCCAGGGCCCCCTGGCCAACCAAAAGACCAAGGTCAACCAAAGCCCCACGGCCCTCGTAGAGGCCAAGGTCAACCAAGAGCCCGTGGTGTGTTTAGACTTGAGGGTCCACCAAGCCCCTGTGGCCAACCAAGTCCCCGAGGACACCCGAGACCCCAAGGCCGACCAAGACCCCATGGACCACCCGGAGACCGAGGCTGACCAAGCCCCCCTGGCTCTTACAGACTGGAAGCTCCACCAAGCCCCCGCGGCCAAGCACGGCCCCGCGGACCCCCAAGAGACCGAGGTCAAGCACAGCCCCCTGGACCTGAGGGACCCCCGGGACGCCGTGCCCAAGGGAGGCTGCACCCTGGGGACCGAGTGCCACCAACCCCACGTGCCCACCTGGGCCACCCCGGCCCCCCGCCCGTGTGCCCGAGTCCCCTCGGGCGCCCGCCTGGGCCTGGTGCTGCTGACGCTGGGGTCCCTCCTGCTGCCCTGCGCCCGGGGCTCGGCGCTGGAGTTCGGGGGCGCCCCGGGGCAGTGGGCGCGCTACGGGCGGTGGGCGCCGGGCGCGGGGGGCCAGCTCAGCTTCCGCCTCAAGACCAACGTGACGCGGGCGCTGCTGCTCTACCTGGACGACGGCGGCAACTGTGACTTCCTGGAGCTGCTGGTGGCCGAGGGGCGGCTGCGGCTGCGCTTCGCCATCGCCTGCGCCGAGCCCGCCACGCTGGAGCCGCCGGCGCCGGTCAGCGACGGCCGCTGGCACGCGGTGCTGCTGACCCGGCACGCGCGGCACGCGGCGCTGGCCGTGGACGGGGAGGCGCGGGCGGCCGCCGTGCGCTCCAAGCGCCCCGACATGGCCGTGGCCAGCGACCTCTTCGTCGGGGGGATCCCGCCCGACGTGCGGCTCTCGGCGCTGACGCTCAGCACCGTCAAGTACGAGCCGCCCTTCCGCGGGTGGGTGGCCGACCTGCGGGTGGGCGACGCGCCGGCCGCGCTGCTGGGCGCCCAGGGGGTCCGGGGTGACGGGGACGAGCGCTGCGCCCACCACCCGCCCTGCGCCCACGGCGGCCGCTGCACCCTGCGCCGTGGGGAGCCCCGCTGCGACTGCGCCGGCACCGGCCATCGCGGGCCCTTCTGCGAGGAAGGTGAGGGCGCGGGGGGGGGGTCAGGAGGTCGGGGAGGGGCGTGGGAGGGTCGGGGTGGGTGCAAGAATCAGCTCGGGAGCTTCACGTCCTTGTGTTTCTCCATGGTTTCATGGCGTTGGGCACCTCCGTGTCTTGGTGTCATCGTGTCCTTGAGTCCCTCCCTGTCTCTGTGGCACCACACGTCCTCCTGCTGTCGTGTTCCTGTGTGTCCCCGTGTCTCTGGGGAGTTGTTCCTCCTCGTGGCTGCGTTCCTCCGCGTCCCCACGTCCTCGTGGCACCTTCGCAGCCTTGGGCGTCTTTGTGTTTCTCCATCCCTCGGTGTCTTCCTGGTTTTGTGTGTCCTTGTGTTCTCCGTGTCTTCGTGGCCTTGCAGGTCCTCGTGTCATTGTGTTCTCCATGTCCTCGTGTCATTGTGTTCTCCATGTCCCCATGTCCTCGTGTCCTCGTGTTCTCCATGTCCTCGTGGCCTTGTGTTCTCCATGTTCTCCATGTCCCCATGTCCTCGTGTCCTCGTGTTCTCCATGTCCTCGTGTCATTGTGTTCTCCATGTTCTCCATGTCCTCGTGTTCTCCATGTCCTCGTGTTCTCCATGTCCCCACGTCCTCATGGCCTCGGGCGTTCCGTGTCCCTCCATGGCTTCCTGGCATCCCCGTTGTCATTTTGTCCTTGACTTCCTCCACGGCTTCGTGTCCTCGTGTCCTTCCTGCCCTCGTGGCACTGGACACACCCATGGCACTGAACGTCCTCGTGGTGCTGGGTCACTGTCACCGTGTCCTCGTGTCCTCGTATTCTTGTGTCACCCCGTGTCTTTTCACACCACCACGGCTGCACACGCGTGTGCTTCTCCGGGTCCTCGCCTCCTCCTGGTGTCACCCACCCTTGCCTCACCCATCCTTGTGTCACCTCGTGTCCCCCTCGTGTCCCCCTCGTGTCCTGGTGTCTCTCCTCGCCCTCGTGGTGTTGCACACCCACACGTGACCCCCCTGTGTCCCCCCATCCTCACGCCCCCCACCCCCATTTCTCACATCCTTCTGTGTCCTCGCGTGTCCCACGTGGGCGTGGGCGGCTTGGAGCCCCCCTGCCGAGGGGGACACGGGATTTTGGGGACCCCCCAGCCCCACCCACGTCGTCACCCCCCCTCCCCCCTGTGTTTACTCGTGCGATTGCACATCCCGGTGTCCCCACGTGCCCCCGTGCCCCCGCCTGTCCCCACACCCTCGCACGCCCTTGTGCGACTGCACACCCTGGAGTGGCCGGGGGGGTCCCGGGGGTGCTGCCTGGGGAACCCCCGGGGAACCCCTGGGACCCCCTGGGAGCCCCCCGGGCGTGCCCCGGGTGCGGGGGTGGGCAGGGGTCTCTCGTGCCATCGCGCCCTCGCACGCGTTCCCGGGACCCGGGGACAACCGGCGGTGTCGCCGCGGCGACAGCATCCTCCGGGCGCGTTGCCAGGGCCCGGTTGCCATGGCGCCGCCGGGGCTGGGTACCCGTTGCCATGGAGACGCCCGGGCCCGTCTCCCTGGCGACGGTTGTCACGGCACTGCCGGATGCTCCCGCCACGTCCTTGAGGGGGGACAGGAATATGGGGGGGCGCTTTGGGGGGGGCTGTGAGGGCCCTGGGGCGCTGTGGGGTGTCCTGTGGGGCCAGAGGTGCCTCTGGGGTGTCTTTTGGGGTGCGGGGTCCCTGTGGGGTGCTCGGGCAGCGCCGTGGGGGATGTGGGGTCCCCACGGGTGTGCACAGGGCGTGCAAACCCCACCATTTGGGGCGTGCAAACCCCTCCCTTGGGTGTGCAAAACCCCCCTTTGGGGCGTGCAAACCCCTCCCTTTGGGGTGTGCAAACCCCTCCCTTTGGGGCGTGCAAACCCCCCCCTTTGGGGTGTGCAAACCCCTCCCTTGGGGCGTGCAAACCCCCCCCTTTGGGGCGTGCAAATCCCTCCCTTTGGGGCGTGCAAACCCCTCCCTTTGGGGCGTGCAAACCCCTCCCTTTGGGGTGTGCAAACCCCTCCCTTTGGGCGTGCAAACCCCCCCCTTTGGGGCGTGCAAACCCCCCCCTTTGGGGTGTGCAAATCCCTCCCTTTGGGGTGTGCAAACCCCTCTCTTTTGGGCGTGCAAACCCCTCCCTTTGGGGCGTGCAAACCCCTCCCTTTGGGGCGTGCAAACCCCCCCACTTTTGGGCGTGCAAACCCCCCCAGGCCACGGTTAAGGGCGTGCAAATCACACCAGGGCGTGCAAACCCCTCCCCCCTTTGGGGCGTTGAAACCCCTCCCCCCTTCTGCCCCGCCCCCAAGGTCATCCCGAGGTCACGGGGTGGGGGTGGGGTCGCACGGACACGCTGGGGGGGGGAGGGGCGGTTGGGGGACACACACGGACGTGGGGGGGGCACTAATTCCTCTGCCCCTCCCCCCCCACTGCTGCCCCCCCCCGGGACCCCCCAGAGGAAGAACCCGCGGTGGAAGGTGAGTGCGGGGGGGGGCGCGAGGGGCGGGGGGGGTTTGGGATTTGGGGTGGGATTTTGGGGTGGGATTTTGGGGTGGGATTTTGGGGGTGTCACACACGGGGGGGGGGGCGTGGTGCGACCCCGGGTGTGCAAATCCCGGGTGTGCAAATCCCCGGGGGGGGGGGGAGCCCGAATTGTTCAAGGCCCGAGGGGCGTGGCCTGCTCGAGATTGGGGGCGTGGTTTATGCAAAAGAGCGGCGAGGGGCGGGGCTTGGCGCTCGTGCCGAGCACGTGGCTCCCGTGACGCTCGCGCAGGGGGCGGGGCCACGCGGGGGGGAGGGGGAGGAGCGTCACACGCAGCTCCCGGTGATGACGTCATTTTCCCGGGCGGCCCAATAGGATGCCGATATGCAAATGAAACCGGCACAGCCGAGCCAATGAAACGCGGTGGGGCGGGGATATGCAAATTAAAGCAGCACCGGCAGCCAATGGGAGGAGGGAGGGAGGGATGAGGCCGCTCTGGATTGGCTGAGCCCAGTCCCAAGGGGCGGGGCTTGCACCAGGTAATGCACGGGGCGGGGCCTGTGCAGGAGGGCGTGGTCACTCCAAAAGGGGCGTGGCCAGCGCTGGGGGCGGGGCTTTCCCCCCACGTGCCCCGCACGAGGGTCCCGGGGTGGGGGAGGGTCCCCGCGCCAGGGGCGGCCCCGCCCCCCGTGTCTCATCCCCTCCCCCACCCCCGGCTTTTCCCCCAAAAACCTCGGAAAAAGGGGAAAAACCCGCGGGAAGGCGGCGGGGGGGGGAAAAGGGGAGGGGCGGCCCTGCCCGCGTGGCCCCGCCCCCCCCGCGCTTGTCCCCGCCCCCCGCCCCTCCCCCCACCCCCCCCACCCCCAATTCCCACCCCCCCCGGCATCGCCCGATGCCGTCACAAGTTAAAGGAGGTTTAAGTTGTGACGGGGCCCCTCCCCCACCCGGGGCCCCTCCCCCACCCGGGGCCGCTGGGGCCTTTCGGTCATTTTGGGTTTTTTGGTTAATTTTTGTTCTTTTTTTTGATTCTGATTTTTTAAAATTTTCCGTTTATCTTTTTTAATTGATTTCTCTTTCATTCCCATTTCCCCCTGTTTTTTCCCATTTTGCCGCTTTTCCTTTACTTTTTCCTTTTTTTTTTTTTTTTTACCCCCTCCCCTTTTCTCTTTTACGTTTCCCGTTATTTTGGCTTTTTCATTCTTTTTCCGTTTTTTCGATTATTTTCCCTTTTTAATTAATAATTTCTGTTTTATTGTTTTTCCTTCTCTCGTGATTTTCCCTTTATTTTGACAATTCTCTCCTTTTACAGATTTTCTACTCTTTAAATTATTTTCCCTTTTCATTATTTCCCCTTTTTTCATTCTCCTCCACTTTTAACCAACAGTTTTCTCCTTTTTTATCGTTATCCCCTTATATTAATTGTTTTATTCCTTTTAAATTATTTGCCCTCTTTCAATAAACATTTGGAATATTTCCCCCTTTTATATCAGAGTTCTTTTTTCGCCTTCATTTTTTCCCCCTTCCCTTTGTTGCTCTTTTTCTTCTTTATTTCCCCTCTTCGATAATTTTCCCTTTCAGAATTATTTTAATTTTCCCCACTTTTTTTCCCTTTAGTTTTTTTTCTCTTTTCCCTTGTGTTGCTGATTTCCCCCTTTTTATCAATTTCCTCCTTTCCCTTGCTTTGACCCTTTTCACTTTTTTCCTCTTTTTCCTCCCTTTTCCCGGTTTCATCCCTTTGCCTCCTTTCCTTCCTTTTCCTTTCTTCCCTTTTTCATTTTTTCCCCTTTTCTCTCATTTTCTCCTTTCATTTCCTTTCATTATTTTTCTTCCCCCTCCATAATTTCCCTTTTCCCTCCACTTCACCCCATTCCCCTCCCCCCCCCCGAGTTTAACCACTTTCCCATTTTTCTCCCCAAAACTTTCCCTTTTCCCGCCACTTTTGCTTTCGTTCTCCCGCCCCTCCCCCCTTCCCCACGCCCCTCCCCCTCCCCCCATCCCCTCCCCTCCCCCCCCCAGGTCCCGCCCACCTGCGAGTCACCGGCCAAGGTAAAGACGCGCCCTCGGGCCCCTCCCCCACCCTCATCATCCTCATCATCCTCGCCCCTCCCCCACCCCCCCTCCCCCCATCCCCCCCCCATCGTGTCTGTGGCTCGTGCGACACGGGGGGAGGGGCGGCCGCCTCGCACGGGGACGGGGGGGGGGGAGGGGAGGGGAGGGGAGGGGGCGGCCCCTGCGGGGGAGGGGCTCCAAACCCCCCCCACCCCCCACAGGAGGAGGGGCCTGGGGGGGTCCCTGCACGGGGTGGGGGAGGGGTCCTTGCACGAGGACCGAGGGGGGGGGTGGGGTGTGAGTGCCCCTCCCCCCACGGGGGTCGCACCCCCGGGCCCCGCCCTGACGCGCCCCTCCCCCAGGGCCCGCCGAGGTCGCCGAGGGGGGGCCCGGCCGCGGCGCCGGCGAGATCCAGCAAGCAGCCAAAGGTCAGTGAGGGAGGGGCAGCGGGACCCCCCCCAAACACACCGGGAACCTTCCCCCCACGTGGGGACCCCACCCCAGCCCCCTGCACACCTGGGACCCCCCCAGGACCTTCCAGGACCTCCCAAACTCCCCCCACACGCCTGGGACCCCCCCAGGACCTTCCAGGACCTCCCAAACTCCCCCCACACGCCTGGGACCCCCCCCAGGACCTTCCAGGACCTCCCAAACTCCCCCCACACACCTGGGACCCCCCCAGGACCCCCCCAGGACCCCCAAAGCCCCCCCCCACACCTGGGATCCCATCACAGCGTCCCCACGCCGGGTTCCCACTGAGGGGTTCCCATCGCCACGTCCCCACCACCACATCCAGCCTCAGGTCTGGTGTCCCCATGGCAACGTCCCCATGGCAACGTCCCCATGGCAACGTCTCCATGGCAACATCCCCATGGCAACGTCCCTATGGCAACGTCCCCATGGCAACATCTCCATGGCAACGTCTCCATGGCAACGTCTCCATGGCAATGTCCCCACCACGATGTCCCCATCACAATGTCCCCATGGCAACGTCCCCATGACAGTGTCTCCATGAATACGTCCCCATGGCAACGTCCCCATGGCAACGTCCCCACGGCAACGTCTCCATGGCAACGTCTCCATGGCTACAGCCCCACCACAACATCTCCATGGCAACGTCCCCATGGCAATGTCCCTACCACAATGTCCCCATGGCAACCTCTCCATGACCACGATGTCTCCATGGCAACCTCTCCATGGCAATGTCTCCATGGCAACGTCCCCACCACAACGTCCCCATGGCAACGTCCCCATGGCAACGTTCCCTTCACGATGTCCCCAGGACAGTGTGCCCATGATGTCTCTATGACAACGTCCCAACCACCACACCCCCACGACAACATCCCCATGACATCTCCATGACAACGTCCCCATGACAACATCCCCATGACATCTCCATGGCAACGTCCCCATGGCAACATCCCCCTGACATCTCCATGACAACGTCCCCATGCCAGCCCCACGTTGCCACGTCCCCATCTCCCCACCCCCGGTGCCACCATCCCCCCCCCCCCCGCCGCCCCCCCGGTGCCGAGCCCCCCGTTCACCGCCCCCGCCCCACACCGGCTCCCCGCTGTCCCCCCCATGCCAGGCCGCGCCGAGTACGTGGCCACGTTCCGGGGCAGCGAGTTCTTCTGCTACGACGTGTCGCGCTCGCCGGTGCAGAGCAGCGCGGACGAGCTGGCGCTGGCGTTCCGCACGCGGCAGCGCCACGGGCTGCTGCTGCACACCGGCCGCGCCGCCGACTTCCTCAACCTGTCGCTCAAGGCCGGCGCCGTGTGGCTCGTCATCAACCTGGGCGCCGGCGCCTTCGAGGCGCTGGTGGAGCCCGTCAACGGCAAGTTCCACGATGGCGGCTGGCACCACGTGCGCGTCACGCGCAACCTGCGGCAGGTACGGCGGGGCCGGGGCCCGAGGGGAGGGACGGGGGGCAGCGGGGCAGTGGAGAGCCCTGGGTGACCGCCCAGTGGGGCATGGAGGGCAGCTCCCCAACTGGGAGCACTGGGAGCCTTGGGCAGCTCCCCAACTGGGAGCACTGGGAGCGATGGTTGCCTTGGGCAGCTCCCCAACTGGGAGTGATGGGAGCCCTGGGCAGCTCCCCAACTGGGAGCACTGAGAGGCTTGGGCAGCTCCCCAACTGGGAGCACTGGGAGGCTTGGGCAGCTCCCCAACTGGGAGCACTGGGAGCCTTGGGCAGCTCCCCAACTGGGAGCACTGGGAGCGATGGTTGCCTTGGGCAGCTCCCCAACTGGGAGCACTGGGAGCGATGGTTGCCTTGGGCAGCTCCCCAACTGGGAGCACTGGGAGCGATGGTTGCCTTGGGCAGCTCCCCAACTGGGAGCACTGGGAGGCTTGGGCAGCTCCCCAACTGGGAGCACTGGGAGGCTTGGGCAGCTCCCCAACTGGGAGCACTGGGAGCGATGGTTGGCTTGGGCAGCTCCCCAACTGGGAGCACTGGGAGGCTTGGGCAGCTCCCCAACTGGGAGCACTGGGAGGCTTGGGCAGCTCCCCAACTGGGAGCACTGGGAGGCTTGGGCAGCTCCCCAACTGGGAGCACTGGGAGCGATCATTGCCCTGGTCAGTTCCCCAACTTGACCGACCACCCAATGGGAACAATGGGAGCACTGGGAGCCTTGGGCAGCTCCCCAACTGGGAGTGATGGTTGGCTTGGGCAGCTCCCCAGCTGGGAGCACTGGGAGCAATGGTTGGCTTGGGCAGCTCCCCAGCTGGGAGCACTGGGAGGCTTGGGCAGCTCCCCAACTGGGAGCACTGGGAGGCTTGGGCAGCTCCCCAACTGGGAGCACTGGGAGGCTTGGGCAGCTCCCCAACTGGGAGCACTGGGAGGCTTGGGCAGCTCCCCAACTGGGAGTCTTGAAGGACCATCCAATGGGTCATCTTGGGCAGTTCCCCATCTGGGAGCACTGGGAGCAATGGGAGCGATCATTGCCCTGGGCAGCTCCCCAACTGGGAGCACTGGGATGGGAGCCTTGATAAACCACCCAACTGGGAGCACCGAGGATTTCGCTGAGCTCCCCAACTGGGAGCACTGGGAGCAATGGGCATCTTGGTCAATCACCCAACTGGGAGCACTGGGTTCCTTGACAAGCTCCCCAGTTGGGAGCACTGGGTTCCTTGATCAGCTCCCCAACTGGGAGCACTGGGAGCAATGGGTGTCTTCGTTGACCACCCAACTGGGAACACCAATCCCATGGTCAGCTCCCCAACTGGGAGCACTGGTTGTACTGGCCGACCACCCAACTGGGGGTGAGGGACACATTGACCAACCACCCAACTGGGGGTGAGGGACACATTGACCAACCACCCAACTGGGAGCACTGGACGCATCGGTCCAGTCCCCAACTGGAAGCACTGGGTGTCTTGCTCAACCACCCAACTGGGAGCACTGGGTGTCCTAGCTAAGCACCCAAACTGGGAGCACTGGGAGCACTGGGTATCTTGCTCAACCACCCAACTGGGAGCACTGGGTGTCTTGCTCAACCACCCAACTGGGAGCACTGGGAGCACTGGGTGTCCTAGCTAAGCACCCAAACTGGGAGCACTGGGTGTCTTGCTCAACCACCCAACTGGGAGCACTGGGAGCACTGGGTGTCTTGCTCAGCCACCCAACTGGGAGCACTGGGAGCACTGGACATGCTGCTCAAGCACCCCGCCGGCAGCACCGACCGCAGGATCTCTCTCTCTCCCCCACTGGGAGGCGCTGGTTCCATGGACCCTCCCAAACTGGGAGCACTGGACACTTGAGTGGGGGGGGGCGGGGCAATTTCTCTGCCCAACCCCCACAGGGTGAAGGTTCGGGGGTGCCCCCCCCCTTTTTCTGACAACTCTCTGCTTCTCTCCCCCCTCCCCCAAAGGTGGGCGCCGCCCCTCCCCCCTCCGTGCAACGCCCCACCCCCACCCCCCTCCCCCCTGTGTGTGCGCGTGCCACTAACACGCTTCCCCCCCCCGCGGGGCCCCCCCCCACTAACCTCCCGTCCCCCACTAATCCTGGGGGGGCCCCCCCTTTAACAAAAACAACCGAAAACCACCCCCCCCTCCCCAAACCCCCCCCCCTCCCGCGCCCCCCAAGCGCCCCCCAAACGTCACGTTTGTGTTTTGTCCTTCTCTCGCCGCCAGCACGCAGGGATCGGACACGCTATGGTAAACAAACTGCATTACCTGGTAGTTATCACTCTATTGTTACTCCTTGGCTTCGCCGTGGCCCCACCCCCAACCTTTTGGGGCCGATCCGGGGGATTTTGGGCAATTTTCACCCATCCGCCATCTTGCGGCCGAGCTTCGGCTCCCCCCCCCCACCCTCATGCCAAAAGAAACGAGAGCTGGTTGTCCCCCTCCTCCTCCCCTCATCCCCTCACCCAAACCCACCAAAAATCCTTCCTCAGAGGGCGTGTGTTACTCGATGGGGGTGAGGTGGCACCTCAACCCCTCCCTCGCCCCGTTTTTGGGGTGAGTTTTAGGGATTTTGGGCGCGATTTTCACCCATCCGCCATCTTGTGGCCGAGCTACGGCTCCCTCATGCCAAAAAGAGCTCGTTTCCCCCCCAAAAAAAACTTTATCTGGGGTCAGGATGGTGATATTTTTTTCTCAAGAGGCTTCCACTCCTTCCACTCCTTCCACTCCCGCTGTTTTGGGATGAATTTGAGGGATTTCGGGCAATTTTCACCCATCCGCCATCTTGTGGCTGAGCACATCAGCTCCCGGATGCCAAAAAGAGCTGTTTTCCCCCAAAAAAAACCCTTTCTGAGGGTGTGGTTTCCTCGATGGGGACGATGTGGGGTCCCACACACCCTCCCCCCCCCCCCCAACGCCCCCAACCCCCCAGTTTTGGTGGGAATTTTTCGGATTTTGGGTGATTGAATAAACCCCACACCTGCAGCTCCCCGGTGTTAAAACCAACCGATTTCCACCCAAAAAAGTCAAGCTGGGCTCGGAAGGAGCTGATTTTTTCCCAAGGGGTTGATGTGGGCTCCCACTCCCCCATTTTGGGATGAATTTGAGGGATTTCGGGCAATTTTTCCCCACACAACATCTGGGGCATAGCCTTGGCTCCCTGGTGCCCAAAACCAGCCAGTTTCACCCCAAAATCCAGCCCTGGGTGGGCTCGTTTTCCCCTGGAGACTTTTTGTAGAGACCCATGCCCACTTTTTGGGGTGATTTCTTGGGATTTTGGGGTAATTTAATACCAATCTCACCTCCCCCCCCAGAAACAGCCAAGGCTCAGATTCTGGATAATTTCCCCCCAAAAAACCCCATGCAAGTTTGGGGGGAGGAGTCTGGAGAGTCCCAAACGCCTCCTTTTGGGGCAAATTCTTGGGATTTCAGACAATTTGCTCCCATTCGCTCCCCTGTGGCCAAGCAGCCCCAAAACCAACCCCAAAAATTTGGGGTTCTCCCCAAAATCCAGCCCGGGCAGGGAGGGCTGTTACTCACAGAGGGGATGTGGGACCCCACCCCTCCCGCCCTCCCCATTTTGGGGCGATTCCTTTGGATTTCGGCCCATTTTCACCCCTTCCCTCGCAGGTTCCCCCTCCCCGCCCCCAAAACCAGCCGCTTTCACCCCAAACCTCACCCTGAGGGGGTGTCAGGGCCGAAAGGCCGGGGGGGGCCGGGAAGGGAGGATGGGTGACTTTTGTTTTTTTGGGGGTGCCCCCTCCCCAAATCGAGGATGGAAACGGCGTTTTCAGGACAAGCTGCCGCCCCTCCCCCTCCCGCGCAGGCAGCGGGGCCGCCCCTCCCCCTCCCCCGGCCCATCCCCCCCAAAAGCCCCCCCCGGGCTGGGGTCGGGCCCCCCAAAAGCCCCCCCCGGGCTGGGGTCGGGCCCCGCTGCCTGCGCCGAGTCCTCGCACGCCCCTTGCACGCCCCTTGCACGGCTTCACTAACACTGACCCCCCCCCGGCCTTCCGAGCCCCCCCGAGCCCCTCCTCATCCTCCCCTCCCTTCCCCCCAGCCGCCCCCTCCCCCCATGGGGGCACCGGGGCCGCCCCCGCCGCGGGGGGAGGGGCTGAGGGGGGAGCAGGGCTGGGGGCGACAGTGTGCAAGGTGTGTGCACAGGTGTGTGGAGGGTCACCCCAGGTGTGTGTGCACAGGTGTGCTCAGGTGTGCAAGCTCATCCCAGGTGTGTTCAGGTGTGTCCAGGTGTGCTCAGGTGTGTGCACGTGTGCGAGGGCTACCCCAGGTGTGTGTCCAGGTGTGCTGAGGTGTGTCCAGGTGTGTTCAGTGTGTCCAGATGCGCTCAGGTGTGCTCAGGTGTGTGTCCAGGGGTGCTCAGGTGTGTGCTCAGGTGTGTCCAGGTGTGTCCAGGTGTGCTCAGGTGTGTGCAGGTGTTTCCAGGTGTGCTCAGGTGTGTGCTCAGGTGTTTCCAGGTGTGCTCAGGTGTGTGTCCAGGTGTGCTCAGGTGTGCTCAGGTGTGTGCTCAGGTGTTTCCAGGTGTGCTCAGGTGTGTGTCCAGGTGTGCTCAGGTGTGTTTCCAGGTGTGCTCAGGTGTGTGCAGGTGTTTCCAGGTGTGCTCAGGTGTGTGCAGGTGTTTCCAGGGGTGCTCAGGTGTTTCCAGGTGTGCTCAGGTGTGCTCAGGTGTGCTCAGGTGTGCTCAGGTGTGTGTCCAGGTGTGCTCAGGTGCGTGCAGGTGCGTGTGCGCTGCCGGCCCAGCCTGGGGCAGCCTCCTTTGCTCTCACACGGCGGCCGCGGGGCTGCCCCCGTGCCCCCCCCCCAGCCCCCCACCCCCCTCCCAGCCCGGCTTCCCCGCGCCCCCTCCCCCCCGCACGCCCCCCTCCCCCCCGCCTCACGCCCCCCCCTTGCACGCGCTCGCACACCTGTGCACGCTCCTGTGCGCGCCCCCGGCACGCCCCCCCCGCGCGCTGACCCCCCCCCACTAACGACCGCGTTTGTGTCCGAGCTTTGTTCTGCCCCGGGACCCCCCAAAACTCGTTACTAACCCCCCTCCCCCCCGCCCCCCGTGTCACCCCCGTGTCACCCCCGCCCCTCCCCACCCACCCCCATCCTCACCTGGGGGGGCTCCTTGGGGGGGTCCCCCCGGGGCATCTGGAGATAAATGAGGGGGGGGGCACTTCAAACCCCCCCTCCCCCGCCCCAGGGGTGCCCTTGGGACCACCCCCCCTGTGTTGTCGCACCCCCCCAGGTGCCCCCCGAGACCCCCCCCCAAACCTCACCCTCATCGTCCCCGTCACCCCCCACGTCCCCATCACCCCCCCGCCCCCATCGCCCACCGCCCCCCGTCACCCCCAGTGTCCCCCCATCGCTCCCATCACCCCCCCACCCCCCATCCCCATCGCCCCCCTTTGTCCCCAGACCCCTCCCGTGTCCCCCCCTCCCCTCCCCACACGTTTTGGGGTGCCCCGGCCCGCCGGGGGGGTCCCCGCTGAGGCCGCGCCGCTCGTGCCGCAGGTGACCATCTCGGTGGACGGGATCCTGACCACCACGGGCTACACGCAGGAGGATTTCACCATGCTGGGCTCCGACGACTTCTTCTACGTGGGGGGGTCCCCCAACACCGCCGACCTGCCGGGGTCCCCCGTCAGCAACAACTTCATGGGCTGCCTCAAGGACGTGAGTGTGGGGCGGGCTGGGGGTGCACAGGGTGGGGAGGGGGTCGGGGGCTCAGGGAACCCCCCCTTCCCTCAGCTGGGGAGAGCTGAAGGTGCTCGGGGCAGGGGGGGGTCAGGCTGGGGACATTCATGAGCCCCAAGGGTCACATTTTGGGGACCCCCAAACTCCCCCCGACTCACCTGTGCGTGTCCCCAGGGGCTGCGGGTCACGTTTTGGGGACCCCCAGACCCCCCCGTTTGTTGTTGTGGGGTGGGGTGTTTTGGGGGCGACTCACCTATGTCTGTCTGTAGGGGCTGCGGGTCACGTTTTGGGGACCCCCAGACGCCCCCGACTCACCTGTGCGTGTCCCCTGTGCACGGGGCGCGCTGTCACGGGGGGACCCGGACTGGCGGGGGGATCCCAGCGGGATATTGAGGACCCCCAGACCCCCCCCTAAATTCACCTTTTTCCCCCCCTCCCCAGGTGGTTTACAAGAACAACGACTTCAAGCTGGAGCTGTCGCGGCTGGCGCAGGAAGGGGACGCGCGGGTGACCCTGCACGGGGCGCTGCTCTTCCACTGCGACCCCCCCCCGGCGCTGGACCCCGTCACCTTCACCACCCCCCAGGCTCACCTGGCGCTGCCCACCTGGCCCCCGGCCCGCGCCGGCTCCGTGTCCTTCGACTTCCGCACCACCGAGCCCAACGGGGTCCTGCTCTTCGGCCAGGGACCCCCCCGCGACCCCCCGGCCGCCGCCCCCCGCGGGCCCCCCCCGCCGCCCCCCGATTTCCTGGCGCTGGAGCTGCTGGACGGGCACCTGTACCTGCTGCTGGGCATGGGCGCGGCCGGGCTGCGGCTCCGCGCCAGCGCCCGCAAGGTGACCGACGGCGAGTGGTGCCACGTGGACGTGCAGCGCGACGGGCGCAAAGGTGAGGGCGTGAGGGCGGCTGCGAGCTCAGGTGTGCGGGGAGGGGTCCCGGGGGTGCGGGGGGTGTGCGGGTACAACCCACGGGTGTGCAGGGGGTGTGCGGGTACAACCCACAGGTGTGCAGGTACAACCCACGGGTGTGCAGGTACAACCCACAGGTGTGCAGGTACAACCCACGGGTGTGCAGGGGGTGTGCAGGTACAACCCACGGGTGTGCAGGGGGTGCACGGAGGGGTCACAGGTGCGCAGGGGTTGTACAACTAAATGTCACAGATGTGCAGGGGGTGTGCAGGTACAACTCACAGGTGAGCAGGGGTTGTACAGGTGCAGCTCACACGGGAGTAGCGGGTGCTGGGGCAGGGTTATACCCCCCTCCTTTGCCAGGCACCGGGCTCAGCCCCCAATGTCCCCTCCCGTCTCTCCTGTGCCCCCCAGGCTCGGTGTCCGTGACCCCGCGGGCACCCCCTGACCCCCCCCGACCCCAATATTGCCTCCCTGACCCCAATATTGCCCCCCTGATGCCCCCCCGGTGTCCCCCCAGGCTCGGTGTCGGTGAACAGCCGCAGCACCCCGTTCCTGGCCAGCGGCGACCGCGACGTCCTGGACGTGGGCGCCGAGCTGTACCTGGGGGGGCTCCCCGAGGGTCGCCCCGGCCCCCCCGCGCCCCCCGAGCTCTGGGCAGCGGGGCTGCGCCTCGGCTTCGTGGGCTGCGTGCGGGACCTGTTCGTGGACGGGCGGAGCCGCGACGTGCGGGCGCTTTTGGGGGCCGGGGGCGCCGGGGGGGCCCCGGGGGTGTCCCCGCTGTGTGCCCGGGAGCCCCCCCGGCTGTGCGCCAGCGGTCCCTGCCGGAACGGGGGGACGTGCAGAGAGGGCTGGAACCGCTTCGTGTGCGACTGCCGCGGCACCGGGTACCTGGGGCCGCGCTGCGAGACAGGTGAGGGGAGAGGGGAAAAGCGGGCTGGGGTCACCCTGAGACCCCCTGAACGCCTGGGACCCCCGGGGGAGGGGGGTCCGGAGGAGAGGGGAGGGTTCGGAGGGACTGACACGGCACGGGTCGCCCCCGAGGTGACCGGGGTGGTCCTGTGCAGGGGGTGGTCCTGGGGAGGGGGATCACACCTCGGGGGGGGTCACAGAGCTGTGAGACAGGTGAGGAGGGGGCACAGGGGGGGCTGGGACCCCCCTGAACACCTGGGTCTCCTGCGGGGGGGTCACACCTGGGGAGGAGCTGCCTGGATGTCCCCAGGGACCCCTGGGAGCACCTGGACACCTGAGCCCCCCCCGGACACCCTGCATGGGTGGCTCCCCTAGAAATGGGGGTCCCCAGACCCCTCCAGTCCCGGGGGGGGTCCCCTCAGGCCCCCCCAGAGGTGACACCCGGCGACATCATCCCCTTGCCCCCCCACGGAACGCGGCGCTGAGCCAGCACCTGCCTGGGGCGGGGCTCACCTGGGCACGGGGGTCCCGGCGGTGTCCTGGGGGTGTCCTGGGGGTCCCGGGGGTGTCCTGGCGGTCCCGGGGGGGCCCTGGGGGTCCCGGCACCCTCGGGTGCCCCGGGGCCGGGGGCGGCCGTGCCGAGGGTGACGCGGGGGTGTCCCCGGTGTCCCCGCAGAGGCGGCGGTGCTGAGCTATGACGGCAGCATGTACCTGAAGGTGCAGGTGCCGGGCGAGCAGACGGAGGCCGAGGACGTCTCCCTGCGCTTTATGTCCCCTCGAGCCTTCGGCCTCGTCCTGGCCACCACCTCGCGCCACTCGGCCGACACCCTGCGCCTCGAGCTGGACGGGGGGCGCATGAAGCTCACCCTCAACCTGGGTGAGGCCCCCGACACCCCACAGAGCCCCTAAATACCCCCCCGACTCCTCCCCGAAACCTCCCTGAAATCCTCCCCCAAAATCCTCCCCCAAAAGCGGGCCCGAGGTGGTTCTGGTCAGCCCAGAATGGTCAAAATGGTGCCTGGGACCCCGAAATTGTGCCTGAGACCCCAAAATGGTGCCTGGGACCCTGAAATAGTGCCTGGGACCCCTCCCCCCAAATGGTCAAATTGGTGCCTGGCAGCCCGGAATGATGGTCAGGGCCCTAAAATGGTGCCCAGGTCAGTTCTCTTGACCCTGAAATGGTCAAGCTCATGCATGGGACCCCAAAAATGATGTCCAGGTCCCAAAAATTCTCCCCAGATCACGCCTGGGTTGGTTCTTGTGATCCCAAAATGGTCGAGTTGGTGCCTGGGACCCCAAAACTTCCCCCAGTGGTGCTCAAGCTGCTCGTGGCCCCCAAATGGTGCCCAGGACCCAAAAATGGTGCCCAGGCACCCCCCAGAATCGCACCCGGCACCCCAAAACTGGCCCTGGAGGGTCCCCAGAGCCGCCTCGGTGTCCCCGTCCCCGTCGGGTTCCCTTCCCCCCCCCCGCGGGATTGGGGCCTTCGTGACCCCCCCGCTGCCACTTGGGGCACAGCGCCGGGACCCCCCGAGGGGTTGAGGGCCCCCCCCAGAGGATTGGGGACCCCCCCAGGGTCTGGGACCCCCTCCTGCAGCCCCTTCCATTGGGGGGGACCCCCGTGGGGCTGCAGGTCCTCTGCGGGCTGGGGACCCCCACAAGGGGGTGGAGAACCCCCCCCCATGGCATTGGGGCACCCCCCATGGGATTGAGGACCCCCCCAGTGGGACTGGGGACCCCCCCATGGGATTGGGGCTCCCCCCGGGTCCCGGCGTTTGCGCCCCCCCCGCCCCGCAGCGGTTGACGAGGGGGGGCCCAGCCCTGGGTGTCGGATCCCCCCCGGATCCCCCTCGGATCCCCCCCGGGGATCCCCCGGGCTGAGCCCTCAGGGCGGCCGTGCCCCCCCCGCGAGGTGCCAGAGACCCCCCCCGAACTCCCAAACCAGTCCCTTCCCAGTTCATCCCAGTTCATCCCAGTCCATCCCCAGTCCATCCCAGTTCATCCCAGTCCCTCTCATTCCCCCCCATTCCCCCCAGTCCATCCCAGTCCCCCCCATTCCCCCCCATTCCCCCCCAGTCCCTCCCAGTCCATCCCAGTCCCCCCCAGTCTCCCCCCAGTCCCCTCCAGTCCATCCCAGTCCCTCTCAGTCTCATCCCAGTCTCTCCCAGTCCCTTCCAGTCCATCCCAATCCCCCCCAGTCCATCCCGGTCCCTCCCAGTCCCCCCACTCTGGCACCTCGCCCCCCCCGGCCGCCCCCCCCGTCCCCGGGGCGCCCCCTGGCGGCGGCTGCGAAGGGCCTGACCCGTGTCTTCTCTCCCCAGACTGTGTCCGCGTGGGCTGTCACCCCAGTAAG
Organism: Monarcha castaneiventris obscurior; assembly: GCA_026261815.1. NCBI lineage: Eukaryota > Metazoa > Chordata > Aves > Passeriformes > Monarchidae > Monarcha > Monarcha castaneiventris. The sequence goes on from JAMPIT010000459.1 coordinate 23,443, forward strand.
TGCCACCCCCACCCCGGGACACCCCCGGGACACCCCCGGGACACCCCCAAACCCCCCCTGCCACACCCGGCCCCGAACACCCCCAAAACTCCCCCAAACACCCCTTGGGACACCCCAAAACCCCCCCTTCCTTCCCCAGGGACAGCCTCTGGGGACACCCCCAGACCCTCCCAATCCCTCTGGAACACCCCAAAGTCTCCACAGGGACCCCCCCACAAAGGGCTGGGACACCCCCCGTGTGTGTTTGGGGTGCACAGGGTGGGGTTTTAGGGTCTTCTCCTGGGAGAGCCGTGAACACCTGGAGCCACCCAGTGTCACCCAGTGCTGAAAAGTGTCACTGGGGGCCCCGTGTCACCCAGAGCCAGCAGCCGCTGCGGTGGCACCTGTACTGGTGGCCCAGTGTCCCCAGTACAGAGCCATTCCATGGTGTCACCCGTACTGGTGGCCCAGTGTCCCCAGTACAGAGCCATCCCGCAGTGTCACCTGTACTGGTGGCCCAGTGTCCCCAGTACAGAGCCATTCCATGGTGTCACCCGTACTGGTGGCCCAGTGTCCCCAGTACAGCGCTGTCCTGCAGTGCCCAGTGTTCCCAGTACAGAGCTGTCCCAGTGTCACCCATACTGGTGGCACCGGTACTGGTGGCCCAGTGTTCCCAGTACAGCGCTGTCCCATGGTGTCACCGGTACTGGTGGCCCAGTGTCCCCAGTACAGCGTTGTCCTCTGGTGTCACCCGTACTGGTGTCACCCAGTCCCTGGGGTAGCAGTGTCTCCCAGTGCTGTGGTGCCACCAGTACCGGTGTCCTCTGGTGTCCTCTGGTGTCCTCTGGGGTCCCGTTGTCCCCCCAGTGTCCCCCTGGTGTCCCCCAGTGTCCCCCAGTATCCCCTGGGTGACACCCAGAGGTGTCCCCTGGTATCCCACGGAGCCGCTGTTGTCCCTTGGTGTTCCAGTATCCCCTTGGTGTCTCTGGTGTCAGCTGGTGTGTCGGTGTCACTGGTATCCCCAGTGTGCCCGGTGTCCCCGATGTCCCTGGTGTCCCTGGTGTCCCCGGTATCCCCGGTATCCCCGGTATCCTCGGTGTCCCCGGTGTCCCCGATGTCCCTCAATGTCCCCCGGTATCCCCGGTGTTCCTGATGTCGCCAGTATCCCCGGTATCCTCGGTGTCCCCCGGTATCCCCGGTATCCCCAGTGTCCTCGGTGTCACCGGTATCCCCTGGTGTCCCCGGTATCCTCGGTGTCCCCCGGTGTCCCCGGTATCCCCGGTATCCCCTGGTGTCCCCGGTATCCTCGGTGTCCCCCGGTGTCCCCGGTATCCCCGGTATCCCCTGGTGTCCCCGGTGTCCCCGGTGTCATCGGTATCCCCAGTATCCCCAGTATCCCCGGTATCCCCTGGTGTCCCCAGTGTCCCTGGTGTCACCGGTATCCCCGGTATCCCCGCTGCCCCCAGGCAAGGGCCCCGAGACGCTGTTCGCGGGGCAGCGGCTGGACGACAACGAGTGGCACTCGGTGCGGGTGGCCCGGCGCGGGCGCAGCCTCCAGCTCGCCGTCGACAACGTCACCGTCGAAGGTGACACCGCGGGGACGGGGCGGGGAGGGGGGGCCTTTGCCTGGGCTTGTGGGGACCCCCCATGGGGGTGCTCAGGTCCGTGGGGTCGTGGCCAGTGGGGCTGCAGGTCTGTGGGGCAGGGATGGAGGTCTGTGGGACAGGGTTGGAGGTCTGTGGGGCAGGGATGGAGGTCTGTGGGGCAGGAATTAAGCTCTGTGGGGACAGGGATGGAGGCCCATGGGGACGGGGATGGAGGCCCATGGGGACGGGGATGGAGGTCCATGGGGACGGGGATGGAGGTCCATAGGGCCACAGATGAAGGTCCATAGGGACAAGGATGGAGGCCCATGGGGACACGGATGAAGGTCTGTGGAGCAGGGATGGAGGTCCATGGGGACAGGGATGGACGCCCATGGGAACAAGGATGGAGGTCCTTGGGAACAAGGATGGAGGTCCATGGGGACAGGGATGGACGCCCATGGGTGCATGGGGACGAGGTGACCCAGACCTGTGAGGACGCACACACGGGCTGGAGATCCACGAGCCCAAGGGGACCACGAGGAGGTGGCCTACTCCCGGTGACACCCCCGTGCCCCCCGCGCCCCCCCAGGGCAGCTGTCGGGCTCGCACACCCGCCTGGAGTTCCACAACATCGAGACCGGGATCGTCACCGAGCGCCGCTTCCTGGCCGTGGTCCCGTCCAACTTCCTGGGCCACCTGAGCGGGCTGGTGTTCAACGGGCTGCCCTACCTGGACCTGTGCCGCGACGGCGACATCAGCTCCTGCGAGCTCAACGCCCGCTTCGGCCGCCGCGCCATCGTGGCCGACCCGGTGGCCTTCGGGGGCCGCGGCTCCTACGTGGCGCTGGCCACGCTCCAGGCCTTCGCCTCCTTCCACCTCTTCTTCCAGTTCAAGACCACGGCGCCCGACGGCCTCATCCTCTTCAACGGCGGCAGCGGCTCCGACTTCCTGGTGGTCGAGCTGGTCAAGGGGTGAGGGGGACACCGGGGGGGATGTGGGGACGTCCTGGGGACTTCGGGGATCTTGGGGAGCACCTGGGGACACCGAAGCTCTGCTGGGGAGCTCAGGGATCTTCACAGATCGTGGGGGCACCAGCGAGGTCCTGGGGGGGGCTTGGGGAGCACCTGGGGGGCTCAGAGACCACCTGGGAACACGTTGGGGGTCCTGGGGACCTTGGGGACCTCCTGGGGACCTCCTGGGGACCTCCTGAACCTTCTGGGGAGCTCCTGGATGCCCTTGGGGACACCGAGGAGGTCCCGGGGACCTTGGGGACCTTCTGAACCTCGTTGGACGTCAGGACACCCTCATTCCTGAGGGATCCCCCCACCCCATGGTGCCCCACCCAGCCTTAGGCTCCGCCTCCTTGGCTCAAGCCCCTCCCCTTGGCTCAGGCCACGCCCATATCGACCACACCCAACCTCGACCACACCCTCCCCAGCTTTCCCCCAGTTACACGCCTCGTTTGGGGGGGGGGGGTCCCTTCGTCCCCTCCCCAGGTGAGCCCCCGCCCTCAGGTGAGCCCCCACCTCCCTGAGGCCACGCCCCACGAGGCCACGCCCCTTTTTGACAGGTACATCCACTACGTGTTCGACCTGGGCGAGGGCCCCTCGCTCATGAAGGGCAACTCGGAGCAGCCGCTGCACGACGGGCGCTGGCACGAGGTGGCCGTGGCGCGGGAGGGGGGGGCCCTGCACGGGCTGCGCGTGGACGGGAGACCCGTGACCCAGCACGGCCAGGGAGCCCGCGGCCTCCAGCTCAAGGGTGAGGCCTGGGGGGCACCTGGGGGGCACATCTGGGATGCACCTGGGGGCACCTGGGACACCTGGGGGGCGCCTGGGACACCTGGGACAGACCTGGGACATCTGGGGGCACCTGGGGGCACCTGGGGGGCATCTGGGACACACCTGAGGACGCTTTGGGACACCTGGGACACACCTGGGCCACACCTGGAACACACCTGGGGCACCGGCGGGCACCTGGGACACCTGGAGGCACCTGGGGGGCATCTGGGACACCCGGAGGGCACCTGCGGGGCACCTAGGGGCACCTGGGACACACCTGGGGGCACCTGGGGGCACCTGGGACACACCTAGGGACACACCTGGGACACCTGGGACACACCTGGGGACACCTGGGACACACATGGGGACACACCTGGGACACCTGGGGGGCACCTGGGGGACACCTGGGACACCTGGGGGGCACCTGGGACACACCTGGGACACCTGGGGACATCTGGGACACCTGGACACACCTGGGACACCTGGGGAGGGCACAGGTGTGGGGGTGGTCCCATGGGGGAGGTGGAAGGGGCGCCCATAGGGGAACCGCCCAAGGCAGGGGTCACCCCAGTGGGGCACCCACAGCAGGGGGCACACGGGGTGTCCCCCCACCCCATGAGTGACCCCCCAGTGTCCCCTCAGTGTCCACCAGGTGCACCTGGACATCGGGAGGGGGGTGTGCAGTGGGATATTGGGGGGGGTCCCCTGCCAGCTCTGGGGGGGTCACTCCGGGGCCGTTATGGGGCATGGGGGAAGGCGCTCGGTGCCCCCCCCCGAGTGACCCCTCCCCGTGTCCCCCCCCACCAGGGGAGCTGTACGTCGGGGGGGTCAGCCCGGGGCTCCTGGGCCGCCTCCCGCGGCTCGTGGCCTCCCGGGGGGGCTTCCGGGGGTGTTTGGCCTCGCTGGACCTCAACGGGCGCCTGCCCGACCTGCTCGGGGACGCCCTGAGACGCGTGGGGGACGTGCGGAGGGGCTGCGACGGTGAGGAAGGGGGGGCGCGGGGGGGGGCACGGGGGTCTGGGGGCTTTGGCACGTGGGGGGCGTGCGGGGGGGGCTGCGGTGTTAAGACTTGGGGGGCGCAGGGGGGGCTGAGGGGTGGCACAGGGGTCCGGGGGGTGTCTGGAGCTGGGGGAGTTTTTTGGGGGTGTCTGGGGGTTTTTGCAATGGGTTAGGGGGGTGCGCGGGTGGGCAGGGGGCTCGGGGGGGGCACGGGGGGGGTGCAGGAGTGGATGGGGGGGGCAGAAAGAGGTGTCCGAGGGGTGCCCAGACCCCGGGGGGGGTGCAGAGGCTGCTCAGGACACGGGGTGGGAGGGGGGGAAAACCAAGGAGGAGGGGGGTGGGGGCGGATTTAGGGCCCCCTCCCTTTCACCCGTGGGTTTGGGGGAGCCAGGGGGGGTCCCCACGAGCCCGGTGCCCCCCAGGCCCCAGCACGACGTGCGCCGAGGACTCGTGTGCCCACGGGGGGGTTTGCCTGCAGCAGTGGGACGGCTTCACCTGCGACTGCAGCATGACGGCCTTCGGGGGGGCCGGCTGTGCTGAGCGTGAGTGGGGGGCCCGGGGGGATTTGGGGGGCTTTGGGGGACTTTGGGGGGCTCAGGAAGGCTCGGGGGGCTCGGGGTGCTCAGGAGGGACCGGCTGTGCCCAGCGTGAGTGGGGGGCTCGGGGGGATTTGGGGGGCTCAGGAAGGCACGAAGGGCCTCGGGGGGGCACCGGCTGTGCCCAGTGTGAGTGGGGGGCTCCGAGGGCTCCGGGGGACACGAGGGGCTCAGGGGTCCCAGCAGGAGGGGTCCCAGGACCCCCCCCAGGAGCGAGCAAAGGGGACAAGGGGGGACCCGCGCCGGGCCCGGGTGGCTTCGGGACCCTCGCGGGGGTCGTGGAGTCCCCACACGGGACAAGCCCGAGGCGGCTCCGTCGCTTGCTTGGGGCCCCCGTGGCCCCTAACGTGGGCATCGCGGGGGGGGGTCACTCTGCCACCCGGGCCACCGGGGCCACGTCACCCAGGCCACCGGGGCCACCGGGGCCACCCGCGTCCCTCGCCCGACGTGGCTCTGTCCCCTCTGTCCCCTGCACGAGGGATGTCTGTGGCCCCCCCGTGTCCCCCCCATTTCCCCCTCATGTCCGTCTGTCCCCCCATGTCCCCCCCATGTCCCCCTCGTGTCCCCCCCGTGTCCCCCCCGTGTCCCCCCACCCTCCAGGTGAGTCCCAGGCAGCGCCAGCTCTGCCCCACACCTGAGTGGGACACGGGAGGGGGTCGGGGGTGGCCGCAGCCCCCCCCAGCTCTGTGGGGCAGCCGTGGGGCAGCCGTGGGGCAGCCGTGGGGCGTGGGGACACCGGCGGGGGGGGCTGGCACCGCCGTGGGTCGCTGTGGGGCTGCCGTGGGGCTCCCGCAGCCCTGCGTGGGGGGTGTCCGCGGCCGTCCGTCCGTGGGTCACGGGGACGTCTCTGTGGGGCTCCGTGGGGCTCCGTGGGGATCCGTGGGGCTCCGTGGGGATCCGTGGGGCTCTGTGGGGCTCCGTGGGGCTCCGTGGGGCTCCATCGACCCCCGTGGGTCTCCCCGACCCCCGCTTGTCCCCGTGGGGGTCCCGGGAGCATCTCCGTGGGTCCCTCTGTGGGGCGGCCGTGGGGCTGCCGCGACCCCCGCGGGGCTCCGTGGGTGACCGGGGGGGGGGTCTCCGTGGGGCTCCCCCCGCCGGGGGGGGTCCGTGGGTTCCCCCTCGTGGGTCGCGCGTGGCCCCTCCCCCACCGGCCCCTCCCCCCGCCCCTCCCCCGCCCCCGCCCCTCCCGCTGCAGCAGCCGCCGCCGCCGCCGCCCCACGGCCGCCCGCGCCCACCGCCCCACGGCCCCACCGACCCACGGCCCCTCCGGCCCCACCGACCCTCCGGCCCCACCGACCCTCCGGCCCCACCGCGCCGCCGCCGCCGCCCAGGCCAGAGCCCCCCCGGCACAGCCCCCGCCTCATCCCCATCGCCATCCTCATCCTCATCCCCATCTCCATCTCCATCCTCAGCCTCCCGCAGCCCCCGGCCTCCGCCCCACATCGCCCATCCCCGCCCCACATCGCCCCACATCGCCCCCCCCACCCCGCTCCATCTGCCCCCTCCCGCATCCTCCCTCCCCCCCCCCGCCTTTCCCAGCCCCACATCGCCCCCACCCCCGATCCCGCATCCCCCCTCCCCCCATCTCCCAGCCCCACATCGCTCCTGCCCCACATCCCGCACCCTCCTTCCCCCCTCGGACCCCCCCCCTTTCCCCGCTCCAGCCCCACATCCCCCCCCCCCACCCCCAGGCCCCCCCCGGACCATGCTCGACCCCCTCTGAGCGCCCCCCGCGCCCCCCCCGCCCTGGCCCCCCCCGCCCCGGGGCCCCCCCGCGCCCCCCCCCCGCATGCGCTGAGCCCCGGGGGGGGGATCCAGACCCCCCGCGGGGGGGGCGCTCGGGACCCCCCGGCCCCGCTGCCCAGGGGGGGTCGGGACCCCCGGGGCCCTTTGGGGGCGCCGCCGCTTTTTTCGGGGGGGGAGACGCCCCCCCCCCCCGCTCCCCCAGCCCCATTTCGGGGGCATTTGGGCCCCCCCAGCTCTGATCTAGGGGGAGGTTCGGGCGATTCCCCCCCCCTTCCCCAGCCCCATTTGGGGGGGGGATTCGGGACCCCCCCTGCCTCATTTTAGGGGGATTCAGCTCCCCCCAGCCCCTCTTGGGGTGATTGGGCCCCCCCCAGGCCCCATTTTAGGGGATTTGCCTCCCCCGGCCCCATTTAAAGCGGGGTTTACCCCCCCCGGCCCCATTTCAGGGGGATTTGGCCCCCCCGGCTCTGTTTAGGGGGGGATTTGGGGTTTCTCAGGGCCTCCCCCAGCCCCATTTTCGGGGTGATCCGGGGCCTCTCCCCAGCCCCGTGGGTGGATTTTGGGCTCGTTGAGCCCCACGGAGGGGGGGGTGGGGATTCGGGGACCCCCCCGGCCCGTGTGGGGTGACCCAGGGCCCAGGTTCGGGGGGATTTGGGGCTTCCCCGACTTCAGGTTGGGTTGAGCTGGGACTGCCCCCCCCTTTCCCATTTTTGGGCTGATTTGAAGCCCCCCCCATCTCAATTTTAGGCTCGTGATCCCCCCCAGCCCCATTTCGGGGTTCAGCACTCCCCCAGACCCTCTTTTGGGGCACAACCCCCCCTCCCAAACCCCCTTTTAGGGTTCAAGAACCCCCCCCGGGGCCTCATTTTGGGGCACGACCCCCTCCCCTCACCACCACCCCCCTTTTTGGGGCTCAATCCTTCCCAGACCCCCCTTTTGGGGGTCTCATTCCCTCCACCCCCCTTTGGGGGCCCCCCCATCCTCCTCTCACCCCCCCATTTTGGGGTCTACCCCCCCTCCCTCCCCCCTTTTGGGGGCGCCCCCCTCCCTTCCCCACCAGCCCCACATTTTGGGGGCCCCCTCCCCCTCTTTGACTGGGGGCTCCCCCTCCCCCATTTGGGAGCCCCCCCACCCTCTCCCCCCCATTTTGGGGTTCCATCCCTCCTAGACCCCATTTTGGGGGTCTGACCCTCTCCCTTCACAACCCCCCCCCCCTCATTTGGAGTCTCCCCCTCTCTTTTCACCCCTCCCTCTCTTTTGGGGGTCCCCTCCTCCACCCCCTCATTTGGGGGCTCCCCCCCTCAATTGGGGGCTGCCCCCCTCATTTGGGGACTCCCCCACCCCCTCCTCCATCCATTCCGGGGGTCCCCTCTCCCTCCCCACCCTCCCCCCCTATTTGGGGGCTCCCTCCTCTCCTTTCACTCCCCTCCCCCCCAATTTGGGGGTTCCCCCCTCTTTTCACTCCCCCTCCCCCCCCTTTTGGGGACTCCCCTCATTCCTTTCACCACCCCCCCCCCCAAATTCGGGGGCTCCGCCCCATCTCTCCCCCCCCCCTCCCTCCATCTCCATTTGGGGGCTCCCCCCCCCATTTGGGGTCCCCCTCGCTGGGGTCCCCCCGGCGCTGCCGGATGGGGGGGGGCCGCTGAGGGGCCGATGGGGGGCCGGGGGGGCCCCGGGGCGCTGGGGGTGCTGGCGCTGGGGGCGCTGGGGGTGCTGGGGGTCCTGGGGGTGCTGGTGCCCCCCGCCCGCCCCGCCCGCGTCTCCTCCAGCCTCTCGACCACCCACCACGTGCACCACTTCCACGGGCGCCACGGCACGGCCCCGATCGCCATCAACCGCGCGCCCTTCCTCACCCGCGGGCACCACGGTGAGCCTTCCTCATCCTCCTCATCCTCATCCTCATCATCCTTATCCTCACCTTCTTCATCCTCATCCTCCCCATCGCTCAACCGCGGCCCTTCCTCACCCGCGGGACCCGGTGAGCCTTCCTCATCCTCCTCATCATCATCATCCTTATCCTCATCATCCTTATCCTCACCTTCTTCATCCTCATCCTCCTCGCCATCAGGGTTCCTCACCCACGGGCCCGGTGAGCCTTCCTCATCCTCATCCTCCTCATCCTCATCCTCATCCTCATCATCCTTATCCTCACCTTCTTCATCCTCATCCTCCTCGTCCTCATCCTCATCCTCATCCTCATCTCCTTTCCTCCTTTCATCCTCATCCTCCTCGTCCTCATCCTTCTCATCCTCATCCTCATCCTCATCCTCATCCTCATCCTCATCATCCTTATCCTCACCTTCTTCATCCTCATCCTCCCCATCGCCATCAAACGCGCGCCCTTCCTCACCCACGGGCACCACGGTGAGCCTTCCTCATCCTCCTCATCCTCATCCTCATCCTCATCATCATCATCATCACCTTCCTCATCCTCATCCTCACCCTTCTCATCCTCCCCATCGCCATCAAACGCGCGCCCTTCCTCACCCGCGGGCACCACGGTGAGCCTTCATCCCCCTCATCATCATCATCATCATCATCTTCCTCATCATCCTTATCCTCACCTTCTCATCATCCTCATCACCTTCCTCATCATCCTCATCCTCCCCATCACCATCAGGCCCTTCCTCACCCCGGGCACCGTGCTTCCTCATCCTCCTCATCCTCATCCTCATCATCCTTATCCTCACCTTCTTCATCCTCATCCTCCCCATCGCCATCACCGCGCGCTTCCTCACCCACGGGCACCACGGTGCCTTCATCATCCTCATCCTCCTCATCATCATCATCCTCATCCTCATCATCCTTATCCTCCTTCTTCATCCTCATCCTCCTCGTCCTCATCTCATCCTCATCCTCATCCTCATCCTCATCCTCATCCTCATCCTCATCATCCTTATCCTCACCTTCTTCATCCTCATCCTCCCCATCGCCATCAAACGCGCGCCCTTCCTCACCCACGGGCACCACGGTGAGCCTTCCTCATCCTCCTCATCCTCATCCTCATCCTCATCCTCATCATCATCACCTTCCTCATCCTCATCCTCACCCTTCTCATCCTCCCCATCGCCATCAACCGCGCGCCCTTCCTCACCCGCGGGCACCACGGTGAGCCTTCATCCCCCTCATCATCATCATCATCATCATCATCATCACCTTCCTCATCATCCTTATCCTCACCTTCCTCATCATCCTCATCACCTTCCTCATCATCCTCATCCTCCCCATCACCATCAACCGCGCGCCCTTCCTCACCCACGGGCACCACGGTGAGCCTTCCTCATCCTCATCCTCACCATCATCATCATCACCTTCCTCATCATCACCTTCCTCATCACCATCACCTTCCTCATCACCATCACCTTCCTCATCCTCATCCTCACCCTTCTCATCCTCCCCATCGCCATCAACCACGCGCCCTTCCTCACCCGCGGGCACCGCGGTGAGCCTTCATCCCCCTCATCATCATCATCATCACCTTCCTCATCATCCTTATCCTCATCTTCCTCATCATCCTCATCCCTTCCTCATCATCCTCATCCTCCCCATCGCCATCAACCACGCGCCCTTCCTCACCCGCGGGCACCACGGTGAGCCTTCCTCATCCTCATCACCTTCCTCATCATCACCTTCCTCATCATCCTTATCCTCATCCTCATTCTCATCCTCATCCTCATCCTCATCATCCTTATCCTCATCTTCCTCATCCTCATCCTCATCCTCATCCTCATCCTCATCCTCATCCTCATCCTCATCCTCATCCTCATTCTCATCCTCATCGCCTTCCTCATCCTTCTCATCCTCCCCTTTGCCATCAGCCACGTGTGCCACGGTGAGCCTTCATCATCACCCTCATCCTCCTCATCCTCCTCCTCATCCTCATCCTCCTCATCCTCATCTTCCTCCCCGTCGCCATCCACCGTGTGCCCTTCCCCACCCTTGGGCACCACGGTGAGCCTTCATCATCCTCAACCTCATCTCCTTCATCCTCCTCCTCCTCCCCATGGCCATCCACCGGCCCTTCCTCACCCTTGGCCTTCCTCACCCTCCTCACCAACCTTCCTCCTCCTCATCCACCTACTCAGCCTCAGGGATGAGGCCAGACTTCCTCCTCCTCCTCCTCCTCCTCCTCTTCCTCCTCCTCCTCTTCCTCCTCCTTCTCTTTTGTCTGGGGATCCCTAGACCAGCCTTCATCATCCTCTTCATCCTCTTCTTCCTCACAGGGACCCCAAAATCCTCATCATCATCATCATCCTCAGTCTCAGGCTCCCTCACCCTCCTCTTCACCATGACAGGGACACAGCTGGCCTTCCTCCTCCTCTTCCTCCTCCTCCTCCTGCTCACAGACACCCAACCCCCTCCTCTTCCTCCTCCTTCTCCTGGCAGCTCCAGCCAGCCTTCCTCCTCCTCCTTCTCCTCCTCCTCCTCCTCCTCCTGCTTCTCACCCTCCTCCTCCTCCCCACCTGCTCGCGGGTACTTCAGCCTGGCCTTCCTCCCCCTCTTCCTCTCCCTCCTCCTCCTCCTCTGTCACCTCCTCTTCCTCCTTCTCCTCCTCACTGCCTTGGGAATCTGGAAGAGCCTTCCTCCCCCTCTTCCTCCTCCTCCCCCTCTTCCTCTTCCTCCTCCTCCCCCTCTTCCTCTTCCTCCTCCTCCCCCCCCTGCGCCAGGCCCGGGTGGGGTTTTGGGGTCAGGGCAGGGTTTGGGGGGGCCCTGTGGGGTCCGTGTCCCCCCTCCCCATGTGTCCGTGCCGTGTCCGTGTCCCTGCACACGCGTGTGCCAGGCTGGGGGGGCAGAGCTGGTTTTGGGGTGGTTTGGGGTGGTTTTGGGTGGTTTTGGGTGATTTTGGGTGATTTTGAGTGTTTTCGGGTGTTTCTGGGGTGTTTCTGGGGTGTATTTGGGGTGTTTTTGGGTGGTTTTGGGGGTGTTTGTGTCCGTGTTTGTGCACACTGAGCCTTCGTGCAAGGCCATGGATGGGGGGGGGACAAGAGGGACCCCCCAGACGTGTGTGGGAGGGTCCTGATGGTCCCACAGCCCCTCCCCCAAATTCAGGGGTTCCCTCCTCCGGTGTCGGAGCCCTCCCTGTTCCTCAGAGCCCCCCCTGGATGTTGGGAGCCCCCCAAGTTCAGGGGTCCCCATGAACTCCAGGGTCTCTCCCCCCCCAGATTCCAGCTCACCCCCAAACTCTGGGGTCCCTCCCGGGCTCCTGAATCCCCCCCCCAGCTGCCGGGGCCCCCCCAAATTCCAGCGTCCTCCCTGCACTCAGGCTCCCCTCACACATTGGGGTCCCCTCAAACACCGGCTGCCCCCCACCCCTCAAAATCCAGCCCCCTCCCCACTCCGGGGCTCCCCTCTCCGGTTGCCCCCCTGACCCCTCGGTTTTTCTCTCTCCCTCCCCCCCCCTCAGCGGGCACCACGTACATTTTTGGCAAGGGGGGGGCCCTGATCACCTACACGTGGCCCCCCAATGACCGGCCCAGCACCCGCGCGGACCGGCTGGCCCTGGGCTTCAGCACCCGGCAGCGCGACGCGGTGCTGCTGCGCGTGGAGAGCGCGGCCGGGCTCGGGGACTTCCTGCAGCTCCACATCGTAAGGGGCGGGGGGCAAAAAACTGGGGGGGGCGGGGGGTCCTGGAGGGGGGCTGGGAGGAGCTGGGGGTACGGGGGTGTCAGTGGGTTTGGGGGTGGAGGGGGTATGAGGGGTGTGGGGGTGCTGCTGGGTTCCTGCAGCTCCACGTTGTGAGAGGGAGGGGGGTGAAATTGGGGGTCTTGGGGGGGTTCTGGGGTGCGGGGGGTCTTCAGGAGATCCCCAGGGGTTCCTGGAAAAGGCTGGGCTTGGTGATTCCTGGCAGCTCCGGATCGTAAAGAGGGGCCAAAATTGGGGTCTGGGGGTCCTGGGGAGGCCGGGGGGGTTTGGGGGCTCTGGGGGTTCCTGGTCAAGGCCAGATTTCTGGACTTCCTGCAGCTCCACATCATAAAAGGAGCCAAAATTGGGGTCTGGGGGTCCTGGGGAGGCCATGGGGGGGTTTGGGGGCACAGGGGGGCTCCTGGTCAAGGCCGGATTTGGCGACTTCCCCCGTTATAAAAGAGGCCAAATCTGGGGGTGCAGGGAGGGGGGTCTGGGGGTCATTCCCTGGGGGATGGGGTCCCTGGGACGGGCACCCACCGGTGCCCCCCTCTCCCCACGCAGGTCCAGGGGGCTGTGGGGGTCCTGTTCAACGTGGGCACCGAGGACATCGCTCTGGAGGAGCGGGGGGCGGCCGTCAGCGATGGGCGCTTCCACGTCGTCCGCTTCACGCGCAGCGGCGGCAACGCCACGCTCCAGGTGGACGGCGGCCCCCTGCACGAGCGCTACCCGCCAGGTACCCCCCTGCCGCGCCCCGGGCACCCCAGGGCCCCCCTAGAGACACCCCCAGGTGTGCCCCGGGTACCCCCAGGGCTCCTACGGAACCCCACAGGTACCAACGGGGCTCCTATGGAACCCCACAGGTAACCCCAGGGCTCCTCCAGAACCCCCCAGGTGTTCCCCAGGTACCCCCAGGGCTCCTCCAGACCCCCCCAGGTATCACCCTGGGCACCTCCAGACACCCAAGGGACACCCCAGGTCCTTGGGGACACCCCGTGACGCCCCAAATGGCACCTTCAGACACCACAGGGGACACTCCGAGGCACCTCAGGGTGCTCAGGGACACCCCGGGACGCCCCTATGGCATCTATAGGGACCCCAGGGCACCCCCAGAGCAGCTACGGACACCCCACAGCACCCAGAGCCCCCCAGTGCGCCCGTCTGGCACCTTGGGACACCCCAGGACACTCCTCTGGCTCCTGGAGCCCCCCCCAGGAGCACCCCCAGCCCCCCCAGCACCCGTAGGGCCCCCCCAGAGCCCCCCCTAACGAGGGCACTAATGAGGCAGCGCTAACGAGGGGCCCCATGGCCACCCCCCGCCCGTCCCCCGCTAATGCCCCCCTAAAGGCCACATAAACCCCCCCGAGGGCAACCCCCACCCCCCCCCCGGTGACACCGGGGCCACCCCCACCTCCGGTGGCACCACGGCCGGGGCTGGGGACATCAGCAGGGGCGTCACGGCCGTGGGGGCACCGCTGGTCACACCACGGGCACCGGTGGTCCCACTGTGGTGACACCGACAGTGACACCGAGGGCGAGGCCGTGGCTGTCCCGAGCTGCTGCTGGTGGCACTGCGGCCACGCCAAGGCGGTGCCCACGGTGGCACCCAGGGGCTCACAGCCCAGCGCCGCTGGCAGCGACGCCGTGGTCCCACCGTGGTGACGTTAACGGTGATGCCGCCATCCCGGCGTGGGTGGCACCGATGGTGACAGCAGCCATGGGGCTGTGGTCACATCGTGGCAACCACGTGGCCACACGGGGCTGCCATCAGTGGTGCCAGCGGTGATGCCGATGGTGACAGCAGTGGCAGGAGCACGGTCCCACCCTGATGGCACCGATGGTGGCACCAATGGCAAGGCCACGGTGACGCTGTGGCGGCACTGACGATGCCACTGACAATGAAACGACAGCCCCACCACGGTGCCACCAGCGGTGCCACCATCGACGAGGCCACAGCCCCACCCTGGTGCCACTGATGGTGCCACCGATGGCAAGGCCACGACCCCACAGCGGTGACGCCAAGAGTGCCACCAACAGCGAGGCCACGATCCCGCCTCAGTGCCACCAATGAGGCCACAGCCCCACCACGGTGCCACCGATGCCACGGTGCCACCGCCGCCCCCCAGCCCCGCGCCGCCACCGCCGCCGGCTCCCTGCCGGTGTCCCCGTGCCCGGCCCCGTGTCCCCGTAACGCTCTTCTCCTCCCTCCGAAGGCAGCGGGGACAGCGAGCGGCTGGCGCTGGCGCGGCAGCGCATCCCCTTCCGCCTGGGGCGGGTGGTCGATGAGTGGCTGCTCGACAAAGGTAACGGCAGCGAGCGCCCCCCACACCTGGGCACCCCCCCACACACCTGGGCACCCCCCCCGCACACACCTGGGCACCCCGCCGTGGCCGGGACCCAGAGATTTGGGGTGCCAGGTGTCTGGAACCCGCCGACTTTGGGGAGTGTCTGGGGCCCCCAACACCTGGGCACCGCCACACCTGGGCACCGCCACACCTGGGCACCCCGGAACGCGGGGCCAGGAGGCTGTGGGTCACAGAACCCCCCCTCGGGGGCTCAGGTGTCCCGGACCCGCCTGTTTGGGGTCCCAGGTGTTCGGGATCCTGGCATTTGGGACCCCGAAGTTTGGGGGGCTGCGGCACCCACAGGTGCCCAGGAGCCGTGTCCCCGAGGACCCCGTTGTCCAGGGACCCCCAGGTGTCCGGGGAGGGAGCCCAGGTGTTGGGGGAGGGGTCAGCCCCTGCCCCGCCCCCTCATTACCTGGTTAAAGGGACGCTAACGCACCTAACGGCCCCCCTAAACCGCGCTGAGCCCAGAGCCCCCCTAAAGCCGCATAAACCCGCTAAAAACCCCTAACCCGCACCTGCCCAGGGACTGCCCGGGGCCGGGGCTGCGCCAGGCGTGCGCCAGGTGTGCACCAGGTGTGCCCCAGGTGTGCGCCAAGGCTGGGGCGTGTGCCAGGTGTGCACCAGGTGTGCGCCAGGTGTGCCCCAGGTGTGCGCCAAGGCTGGGGCGTGCCCCAGGTGTGCACCAGGTCTGTGCCATGGCACCAGGTGTGCACAGGACAGGCGTGCACCAAGGCTGGGGCGTGTGCCAGGCGTGCACCAGGGCCAGGGTGTGCCCCAGGTGTGCCCCAGGTGTGCCCCAGGTGTGCCCCAGGGCCAGGTGCACGTGAGGAAGGCGCACAGGTTCGTCTCGCACTGCCCAGGTGTGCCCAGGAGCCGCCCCAGCCTCGCACGCCCCGGCCCCGCCCCGGCAGGGCCCCTGCCCCTCCCCCCCCCGCCCCAACTGACCCAAAATTGGCCGAATTGAGCCCGAGCGGAGCCGGGGGCCGGGGGGGGCGTTGGGGTCCCTTTAACTGCCCGGGGGGGGAGGGGGGTGGGGGTGGGGCAGGGCTGCTCCTCGTGCGAGGCGCACCCAGGTGTGCCCCAGGTGTGGGGGTGGGGACGGGGGCGGGGGCGGGGTGGGGGTGGGGGGGTGAGACAGGTAGGGCAGTGTGGGGGTGTGCCGGGTGTGCCAGGTGTGGGGGGGAGGCCATGTCAGGTGTGCTGGGTGTGCCAGGTGTGCCAGGTGTGGGGGTGAGGCTGTGCCAGGTGTGCCAGGTGTGCCAGGTGTGGGGTGGGGCGTGCAGCTGCCCCTCTCCATCCATGGGGGTGCGTGTGAGTGGGCTGACAGTGTCAGGGTGACACAGGTGTGCCAGGTGCGGAGGTGAAGCTGTGCCAGGTGTGCTGGGTGTGCCAGCTGTGCCAGGTGAGGGTGTGAGGCC
Organism: Monarcha castaneiventris obscurior; assembly: GCA_026261815.1. Lineage (NCBI taxonomy): Eukaryota > Metazoa > Chordata > Aves > Passeriformes > Monarchidae > Monarcha > Monarcha castaneiventris. The sequence goes on from JAMPIT010000459.1 coordinate 39,518, forward strand.
ATTCCAGATGTGCCAGGTGTGCCAGGTGTGCTGGGTGTGCCAGGTGTGGGGCTGAGGCCATGTCAGGTGTGCTGGGTGTGCCAGGTGTGGGTGTGAGGCCATTCCAGATGTGCCGGGTGTGCCAGCTGTGCCAGGTGTGGGTGTGAGGCCATTCCAGATGTGCCAGGTGTGCTGGGTGTGCCAGGTGAGGGTGTGAGGCCATGCCAGGTGTGCCAGGCGAGCCCCCCCTCTCCCCCCCAGGCCGGCAGCTGCCCCTCTCCATCCACGGCGGGGTTTGAGGGGTGATGTGTGTGATTGTGGCGGGGGTGCCAATGTCGGGGTTTCAGCCTCGGGGTGACACAGGTGTGCCAGCGGTGCCAGCTGTGCCAGCCGTGCCAGCTGTGCCAGCCGTGCCAGCCGTGCGAGCCCCCCCTCTCCCCCCCAGGCCGGCAGCTGACCATCTTCAACAGCCAGGCGCGCGTGCGGGTGGGGGGCCGGGACCGCGGCCGCCCCTTCCAGGGGCAGCTCTCGGGGCTCTACTACAACGGGCTGAAGCTGCTGGCGCTGGCGGCCGAGGGACACCCCCGAGTGCGGCTCGAGGGGGACCTGCGGCTCGTGGGGGACCCCCCGCCGCCCCCCGCGCCCCCCGGCGCCACCCCCGCGCCCCCCGACATGGCCACCACCATCATGGAGACCACCACCACCATGGCCACGACCACCACCCGCCGCGGGCGCTCGCCCACCCTGCGCGACACCGTGGCCCAGGTGAAGCGAGGGGGGAGGTGGGGGGGGGGAAAGGGGGTCTGGGGAGGGGGTTTAGGGGAGGGGGGGGGGTCTCAGGGAGTGGTGAATGGGGAGAGGGGAATTGGGGGGGTGTGGGGGGGATATTGAGGGAGGGTCCTCCCAAGGGCAGGGGGTGGGGGGAGAGGGAGGTTTGGGGGTGGGGGATAAAAGGGGGGAGGGTCTGCCGGGGGTTTGGGGGGGGGATAGGGGGTCCCCAAGGGCAGGATGTGGGGGGTGGGGGGTTGGGGGCTCTGCGGGAGTTGGGGCAGATATGGGGGGGACCCCAGAGAAGGGCTGGACCCTGAACACCTGGGTGCGCTCAGGTGACCCCCGGCCCTGCCCGTGGCACAGGGGGGGTCTCTGGGGGTGTCTCTGGGGGTGTCTCTGGGGGGGTTTGGGGGTCCCCAGGCCTGCGCTGACCCCCGGTGTCCCCCCAGAACACGGACGATCTGCTGGTGGCCTCGGCCGAGTGTCCGAGCGATGACGAGGACCTGGAGGAGTGTGAGCCGGGCACAGGTGGGTGCTGCTCCGGGGCCCCGGGCACGCGTGGGGCACGGCCTGGCACACGTGTGGGGCACGGCCTCGGACACGTGTGGGGCACAGCCTGGCACACGTGTGGGGCACAGCCTGGCACACGTGTGGGGCACGGCCTGGCACACGTGTGGGGCACGGCCTGGCACACGTGTGGGGCACGGCCTGGCACACGTGTGGGGCACGGCCTGGCACACGTGTGGGGCACGACCTCGGACACGTGTGGGGCACGGCCTCGCACACGTGTGGGGCACGGCCTGGCACACGTGTGGGGCACGGCCTGGCACACGTGTGGGGCACAGCCACAGAGCCCGGGGCTCTTCCCCACCCCCCCTCGGCGAGGGTGAGACCCCCACACAGGCAACACCTCACACACACAGGTGTGGGGCTGTTGCACACACAGGTGTGGGGCTGTTGCACACACAGGTGTGGGGCTGTTGCACACACGGGTGTGGGGCTGTTGCACACACAGGTGTGGGGCTGTTGCACACGCGTGTGAGCAGGGAACGCTCCAGGCTGCTCACGGGGCACGGGCAGGGACGGGAGCTGCTCACACACCTGGACAGGTGTGAACACACCTGAACTGCTCACACTCACATGTAGACAGGAGCTGCTCTCACACACCTGGACAGGAGCTGCTCACACACCTGAATTGTGCACACACACACCTGGACAGGAGATGCTCTCACACCTGGACAGGTGTGCACACACCTGAACTGCTCACACTCATATGTAGACAGGAGCTGCTCTCACACACCTGGTCAGGTGTGCACAGACACCTGACCTCACACACCTGACTCACACCGGAGCTCACACCTGAGCTCACACCTGAACTCACACCTGACTCACAGCTCACACCTGAGCTCACACCTGAACTCACACCTGAGCTCACACCTGAGCTCACACCTGCTCACACCTGACTCACACCTGTCACATGCTCACTCACACCTGCCCCACAAACGCAGCCCCCCTGCACACCCAGGTGCCCCCACCTGCGGCCCCGCCCCCACCTGCACACACCTGAGCCCGGGGGCCGTGCAAGCCCCGCCCCCACCCCTGCTACCCCTGACGGACGGACACTCGGACATTTGGACACTCGGACACTCAGACATTTGGACACTCGGACACTCGGACATTTGGACACTCGGACACTCGGACATTTGGACACTCGGACACTCAGACATTTGGACACTCGGACACTCGGATGTTTGGACACTCAGACACTCGGACACTCGGACGGACAGGGAGGACCCCCCCGCTCTGGGGTCACCCCGTGTGACCCCATCACACCTTTGCTGTCACCGGGGACTCCCCGAGCCCGGACACCCCCCTGGACACCCCGGGTGTCACCTGGACACCCCCCGGACACCTGGGGCCTCACCCAGCACCCACAGGTGTCATCTGGACCTGGGTGTGTCCACCCTGGCACCCACAGGTGTCCCCCTGGACATCTGGCACCCCCTCGGCCACCTGGGTGTCCCCCCCAGCACCCAGAGGTGTCCCCTGGACACCCCGGGCCCCCACAAGCGGGAGCAGGGGACGGATGGACAGATGGACAGACAGACAATGGCTGGACAATGGACGCTGGCCGGATGATGGACGGACAGCGGATCCATGGATGGATGGATGGGGATGGGGACGGATGCGAGGATGGGAGGATGAGTTTGAGGTTGGCTGGATCCGGGGATGGATGCACGGATGGATTTAGGGATGGACAGATGGATTTAGGGACGGATGGACACACGGACAGGTGGCTGCATGCCTGTGGCGTGGCTGGATTCAGGGACACGGACGGATTTGGGAATGGATGGATTTGGGAATGGATGGGTGGATGGACAGACGGATGCGAGGTGAATGAATGGGTGGATCCGTGGAGAGCTGGGCAGGTGGATGGACAGATGGACACAGGGATGGACAGATGGACACAGGGATGGACAGATGGACACAGGGATGGGTGGACAGGTTCAAGGACGGATGGCTGGATCTGAGGGTGGATGGACACAGGGATGGATGGATGGATGGATGGATGGATGGACGGATGGACACAGGGATGGCCAGGTGTAGGGCTGGGCAGGGGGATGGACGGACGGACGGATGGATGGATGGACAGATGGAAGGATGGATGATTTCTAAGATGGATTCAGGGATCCATGGATGGATTTAGGGATGGACAGATGATTCATGGATGGATGGATGGACGGATGGATGGACGAATTCAAGGACCCGTGGATGGATTTAGGGATGGACAGACAATTCATGGATGGATGGATGGATGGACGGATGGATCCAAGGCTGATGGCCAGTGGCCGGTGGCTGATGGCCGGTGGCTGATGGCCGGCGGTGGCCGGTGGCCAGTGGTGGCCGGCGGTGGCCGGGGCCGGCCGGGGCCGGGCGCTGGCGCCGCAGGGGTGGCCGCGGCACCTTCTCACCGAGTGTCTCTTCTCTTCTTTTCTTTTTGTTCTTTTTTTCTCTTTTTTCTCTTTCTCTCGTTTTTTGTGTGCTTTCCCTTCCTTCCTGCAATTTCTTTTTTCTCCACGCTAAAATCACCCGGCCCCATCCCGCGATGTAAGTTGACGGCAGCGCCGCGGTTTGCTCTTAAAAAACAAAAAAAACCTAGGGAAAAAAAAAAAAAAAAAAGCGGAATTAGCTAAAAACGCAGACAGGAAAAAAAAAAAAAAAAAAAAAAAAAGTAACCTAGAGCGGAGCTGGCGCGGAGGCGGCCGGAGGCGGCGGGGGGGGGTCGGGGGGCGCAGCGGGGCGCGGCGGCGGGGGCTGACGGGGGTCCCCCCGTCCCCTTTCTGTCTCCGCAGGCGGGGAGCTGGTGCTGCCGGCGTCCCCGGGCCCCCCCGCGCCCCCCGCCGCCCCCCGCGCCCCCCCGGGCTGCGGCCCCGACTGCGACGAGCCCTCGGGCTTCGCCTCGGGGGAGGCGGCGGACCCCGACCCCGACCCCGGCCGCGCCCCCGGCCCCGAGCAGCCGCCGGCCGACGACGAGGACTTCGCGGGGCTGGGGGGCGGGGGGAGCCCCGAGGCCGCCGCCCCCCCCGCGGCCACGGCCGCGCCCCGCGGCGCCGGGACCGAGCCCACGGTGGCGGGCGCGGCTCCGCCCGGGTTGGTGCCGGCGGGCGAGCGGCACCCGCGGGAGGGCGCGGGCGGGGGGCGGCGCGGGGGGGGTTCGGCTCCTCCCGTGACCCGGCGCCCCCCCGTGCCCCCCACAGCCGCGCCCGGAGCGGTGGAGGTGGTGCGGGAGGCGGGCGGCACCACCGGCATGGTGGTGGGCATCGTGGCGGCCGCCGCGCTCTGCATCCTCATCCTGCTCTACGCCATGTACAAGTACCGCAACCGCGACGAGGGCTCCTACCAGGTGGACCAGAGCCGCCACTACATCGGGGCCGCCCCCGCCGCGCCCGGGGGGGGCCCGGGAGGGGCTCCCGGTGCCGCGTCCCCGACCCCGCCCGCCGGGACCCCCAAGGAGAAGGCGGCGCCCGCGCCCCCCAAAGCGCCGGGCAAAGCGCGGCGCAACAAGGACAAGGAGTACTACGTGTGAGGGGGGGGCTCTCCACGCGTGTCCCCCGAGCCCCCCCCCGCGCCCGCCACCCCTCCGGGGGGGGTTAGGAGATGTCACCTGCCCGCCCCCCCCACCCCCGACCCCCGACCCCGCAGCGGGGGCGCCTCTGTGGTCTCTCTGTGTGTGTGTCCCCCCCCTCCCGAGCCCGCCGCGGGTTCGGGGGGCGGCGCGCGGGGAGGGGGCGCGGGGGGCGTGCGGGACCCCCCCGAGTGGGGTGCGGGACCCTCCCCCCCCCACAACCGCCCCCCTCCCAACCTCGGATCGGTTTTTTACCGCCCTCCCCCCCCTCGCCCCCTCCCCGGGTATTTCTTTGGGTTTTATTTTTTAATTTCGAGAGCCCCGATTGGCGTCGGGACCCCCCCCGCCCCCCCGGGGGGTCCTGCCGGGACCCCCCCAAATGCCCCCCCCCCCGAATCCCTCCGAGCCCCCCTCGGGCCGCCCCCCCCGCCGCGCACAGAGGAATACACGGTTCTATACTTCGTACAGCGGCTCCGCCTCTTCCTGCGCCGCCCTCGGGACCCCCCCGGGACCCCCCGAATCCCTCGGGACCCCCAAAACTCCCCCCGGGGTGATCCCAGCCCTCCCCTCCGCCAGGGGGCGCCGCCGCCTCCCTCCCCCCGCGGGTCCCGCCCTCGCCGTGACGTCACCGCGGAAGCCCCGCCCCCTCCGCCCACCCGTGGCGCTTCCGCCCCGCGCGCGCGGGACCGGCGCGAGGAGCGCGCGGAGCCGTGACCCCGCGGTGACCCCGCGGTGACCCCGCGGTGACCTCGCTCATGGACGGGGAGGGGGAGGGGGAGGGCGCGTCCGCCCCGCCGGGCGCTGCCGGTGAGGGGGCGGGGCCACGGGAGAGGGCGGGGCCGTGATTCCGGGTGTGGGCGTGGCCGTGGGGACCCCCATCTCCCCCTTTGGGCGGGGGCGCTTTGGGGGCCGTGGGACCCCCGGGGGGGTGCGGGGCTCTCTGGGGGGGGGGCGTGTGGTCGTGGGACCCCCGTGGGTCCTTTGGGGTCTGTCCCGTGGGGGTCCCGGGGGTGTGTCGGGGTGGGGGTCCCGGGGCAGGTTTGGGGGTCCCGAGTGGGTTCGGGGGTCCCTGGGGGGGGTCTCACGCCCCCCGCCGGGACCGCGTTGTGTGTGTTGGGGTGGGGAGGGGGGGTTCCCTGTGGAAGTGTCACTGCGGGGGTCCCGGGGGTCCGGGGGCTGTGGCGGGCGTCCGGGGCTGTGTGCGGGGTCCGGGGGGTGGTCCCGGGGCTGTGTGCGGGGGTCCGGGCTGTGTGTGCGGGGCTCGGGCTGTGTGTGCGGGGGTCCGGGGCTGTGTGCGGGGGTCCCGGGGCTGTGTGGGGGGTCGGGGCTGTGTGTGCGGGGGTCCCGGGGGTGTTGCGGGGGTCCCGGGGTGTGTGCGGGGGTCCCGGGGGTGTGGCGGGGATCCCGGGGCTGTGTGCGGGGCTCCGGGGTGTGTGCGGGGGGGCTGTGGTTCCCGGGGCTGTGTGCGGGGTCCCGGGGCTGTGTGCGGGGGTCCCGGGGGTGGTCCCGGGGCTGTGTGCGGGGGTCCCGGGGCTGTGTGTGCGGGGGTCCCGGGGGTGTGTGCGGGGGTCCCGGGGGTGTGTGCGGGGGTCCCGGGGCTGTGTGTGCGGGGGTCCCGGGGGTCGCACAGCCCCCGTTGCCCCCCAGCCCTGCTGTACCTGCCGGACGGTTCGGCGCTGCCGCTGCCGCTGGAGCCGCCCCCGGGCCCCACGGCGGCCGAGCTCCTGCGCCGCCTGCAAGGGGCGCTGCGCCTGCCCCCCGCCGCCGGAGAGGCCCTGGCGCTGTGGCTGGGGTCCGAGCTGCTCGGTGAGGGGGGACAGGGGGGCACTGGGGGGCACTGGGGGGCACTGGGGGCACTGGGGGGACAGGGACAGTGAGGGGGTCACACCGTGATTGGGGTCGGAGCTGCTTGGTGAGGGGGGGACAGGGGGGAGGGCGTGGGGACATGGACCTGGGGGGAACATGGGGGGAAAATGGGAAGGTGGCGATACAGGGGGGACATGGGGTCACGGCTCGGCTGTGATCGGGGGCATTGGAGGGTCCCAAAGGGGACAGGGAGAGGGGAGGATCCCCGTGCACGATGGGGTGGGGGGGTCCGTGAGCCCCCGTGCTGGGCACCCGTGGGTCGGTGGGTCCCTGTGCCCGTGGGGGTCCCCGTGGGGGTCTCTGAGGGTCCCCGAGTGGGTTCCAGCCCCGTTTTTGGCCGCCAGAGGTGCAGCTGAAGCCGCGGCACCGACCCCTGCGCCTGGTCCGGCACTGGCCGGAGCTGCTGCTGCGCTTCAGCCTCGGCTCGCCCGCGGCCATCGCCCAAGGTGAGGGGTCAGGGGCCCGACCAGGGGGTCCCATGGGGTGGGAGGGTCCCCTCGAGGGTCCCCCGGCCCCGCTGACCCCCTGCCCCCCCAGATGAGCCGTGTCTGCAGCTGCGCAGGAACGTGTTCTTCCCCAAGAGCCGGGAGCTGGAGGTGAGGGGGGGACACGGGGGTCCCCAGTGTGGGGGGGATCTGTGGGAGGGGTACATGGGGGACACTGCGGGGTGTAGGGTGGGGTCTGGGATGGTTTAGGGGTCACTGTGGGTGACATGGGGTCACTGTGGGTGACTGGGGGTCACTGTGGGTGGTTTAGGGCTCACTGTGGGTGACTGGGGGTCACTATGGGTAACATGGGGGTCACTGGGGGTGACCGGGGGTCACTATGGGTGACATGGGGGTCACTGGGGGTGACCAGGGGTCACTGTGGGTGGTTTAGGGGTCAGTGTGGGTGACCAGGGATCACTGTGGGTGACCGGGGGTCTCCGGGGGTCCCAGCTGCAGGAGGAGGAGCTGCTCCGGTTGCTCTATGAGGAGGCGCGGGAGCAGCTGCGGGGGGGCCGCTACCCCGTGGACCCCCCCGAGGCGGCCGAGCTGGGGGGGCTCAGCTGCCGCCTGCGCCTGGGACCCTTCGAGCCCGGCCGGCACACGGAGCTCAGCCTGCGGTCAGCAGCGGCCGGACCCCACCCCACCTGCGGGACCCCCACCCACGGGAACCCCCGGGACTCCCCCTGGGACCCCACCCAGGGCATCCCTTGGGACCCCCCACCCTGAGACCCTCCCACGCTACCACCCACGGGACCCCCCTCCAACTGGGACCCATACCTGGGACACCCCCATGGGACCCCCACCTGTGGGACCCCCACCCATGGGACACACCTGGGACCCACCCACCCCATGGGACCCCCACCCCATGGCCACACGGTGCCCTCCGACCCCCACGCTCCCCCCGTGCCCCTCCCGACCCCTGTGTGACCCCCCCTCGTGTCCCCCCCCCCTCCAGGCCGCTGCTGGGGGAGCTGCTGCCGCCGGGTCCTCCGGCCCGCTGGGGGGCGCTGTTCCGGCGCTCGCGCGAGCCGGGCCCCGCCCAGCGGCTGCTCGAGGCCTTCGCGCGTGCGCCGGGCCCCGAGGCGCCCCCTGCCGGATTGTACCGCGACTTCCTGCGCCGCTGCCACGCCCTGCCCGGCTACGGGTGAGGGGAGCGGGGGGGGGACCCCGTGAGAGACCCCCATGGGACACCCCCATGGGCCATTCCAATGGGACACCTTATGGGGTGGTTGTGGGACACCTTAATGGTGCACCTTAATGTGGCACCCCCGATGGGACACCCCCATGGGACACCCCCATGGGACACCTTAATGGGGCACGTCCATGGGACACCCCCACGGGACACCCCCATGGGATGCCTTAATGAGACACCTTAATGGGACACCTTATTTGGGCACCCCCGATGGGACACCCCCAGTGGGGCACCTTAATGGGGCACCTTAATGGGGCACGTCCATGGGACACCCCCAGACCCTCAGGGAACCTCACAAAGACCCTCCCCAGACCTTCAGGACGCCCCCAGGGCACCACCCAGACCCCCCCAGGGAACCCCCCCAGATTAACCAGGACCACCCCAGGTCACCAGGAATCCCCAAAAGAGCCCCTCGTGCACCCCTCCCTAAGGCCCCCAGAGACACCTAATGAGCCCCACAGACCTCCAGGGACCCCCCCCAGTATCTGGGCCCCACGCACTGCCCCTAGACCTGCAATGACCCCCCCAGGACTCCCCCCAGACCCCCAAGTTTCTTGATATCCAGGCCCCGAGGAATCCCCCGCAGCATCCTGACCCCCCCCCCAGTCCCACCACCCTGCACCCCGGGAATTTGGGGGGCACCCCGGAGTTCGGGGGTGACCCAGGTGTGTCCTGCCCCCCCCTCCAGGTGCGCCTTCTTCCCCGGAGCCATTGAGCGGCCCTCGGGGGGGCTGCTGGGCCGGGGGGGGCTGCGCCCCGTCAGCGTCGCCGTGGGGCTCGAGGGGGTCACCATCATCGACCCCCGCCAGAAGGTACTGGGGGGGCTGGGGGGGGGCCGGATCGGGCCCATGAGGGGCTGGGGGGCAGGATGGGGGTCAGGGGGTGCTGACACCCCCCCCCGCCCCCCAGCACGTGCTGCTGTCCCTGACGTACCCCGAGCTCTGCTGGGAGCTGGTGGGGGCCGTGGGGCAGGACGGGGACCCCGCGGGGCAGGACGGGGACCCCACGGAGCCCCCCCAGCTCTGGCTCGAGTTCGATGGGGACCACGAGGGAGCCCCCGTGAACCGACTGCTGCGCGTGTTCTCCCCACAGGTGCGACCCACGGCCCGGGGCAGCTGGGGGCCCTGGGGAGGGAACTTGGGGGGCACCGGGGCGATGGTTTGGGAGCATTTTAGGGGGGTGTTGGGTGGGGTCTTTGGGGGGTCAGTTTGGGTGTGTTTGGGGCTGGTTTGGGGATCCTGGGAGGGTCGGTTTGGGGGGTGTTGGGGGGCAGTTTGGTGTTGATTCGGAGGTGCCTGGGGGACAGGGGAGTTTGGGTATCCCTGGGGTGCTTTTGGAGATCCTAAGTGGGTCGGTTTGGGAGTTCATGGGGTGGGTTTGGAGGTCCCTGGGGGGGGGGTCCTGGAGGGGTTGGTTTGGGGGTCCCTGGGGTGGTTTTGGGTGTCCCAAGGGGGTCGGTTTGGGGGTCCCTGGGGGGGAACCCAGGGGTGTTGGTTTGGGGGTCCCTGGGGTGGGTTTGGGGGTCCTTGGGGAGGGTCCCTGGGGTGGGTTTGGGGGTCCCGGGGAGGAACCCAGGGGTGTTGGTTTGGGGGGGAAACCAGGGGGTTTGGTTTGGGGGTCCCGGGGGGGTCCCTGGGGGGGGTCCCGGGGGCTTTTGTCTCGTGCCGCCCGCGCTGACAGCGCCCCCAGGCGGAGCTGATGAGCGCCCTCATCGAGTGCTGCATCGAGCTGGGCGGGGCGGCCCCGCCCCCCGAGGAGCAGGCCCCGCCCCCCGCAGCCGCCGAGGCCACGCCCCCCGAGCCGGGCGGCGCGCGCGGCGCCCCCTTGCGGCGGCAGCAGAGCGTGACCCAGCCCCGCCTGCAGCGCCTGGCGACCATCGACTACGTGCGGGAGGGTGCGGAGCGGGGGCCTGGGGGCCTGGGGGGCGAGGGGGGCATCAGGGGGCGTGGGGGGCATCGGGGACATGGGGGACATCAGGGAGATGGGGGGACATCAGGGGGACATGGGGGGGATATGGGGAGGCATGGGGGACATGGGGGACATCGGGGGACATGGCGGACGTGGGGGACATCGGGGACATGAGGGGCATCAGGGGGACATGGGGGACATTGGGGACATCAGGGGGACAGGGGGAACATGGGGACATCAGGGACATTGGGGACATTGGGGGGACGTGGGGGACATCGGGGACATGAGGGGCATCAGGGGGACATCAGGGACATTGGGGACATCAGGGGGACATGGGGGGACATTGGGGACATGGGGGACATTGGCATGGGGGACATTGGGGGGACATCAGGGGGACATGGAGGGCATGGAGGGACATTGGGGGCATGGGGGACATCAGGGGGACATTGGGGGGACATCAGGGGGACATTGGGGGCATGGAGAGACTTTGGGGGGACATCAGGGGGACATTGGGGGGACATCAGGGGGACATGGGGGGCATGGAGGGACTTTGGGGGGACATGGGCACACACACACACACACGGGGTGACCCCAGCATACGGGGGGCAGGGGACACGGGGTACAGGGGGGTCTGGGGGACCATGGCATGGGGTGGGGGGGACACAGGGGACCCCGAGGCGGTTCCTGCCCTAAATCTCACCCCAAAATCCCCCCCTTTAGGGCAGGAGCTGCGGCGGGTGAAGCCCCCCCGGCGCTCGGCGTCCTTCTTCAGCCGGGGGGGGGCCGGGGGCGGCTCCTACAGCCCCGTGGCGGGGGGGACAGCGGGGGCCGGGCCCGAGCAGGGCTGACCCCCCTGGGCCCCCCCAAAACCCTCCCAGTTCAGACTGGGAGCCCCGCCAGACCTCCCCCTCTTTGTACTCATCACCCCAATAAACTGCACTGGGCCCCCCCCTCACACACACAACCCCCCATCCTCCACCAGCCAGGGTTTGGTGGAATTTGGGGCCTTTTGGGGAAGGTTTGGGATGATTCGGGGCAGTTTGGGGCAAATCGGGGTAGATTTGGGGCTAATCCAGAGCAGTTCAGCAGCAGTTTGGGGATGATTCAGGGTGATTTGGGGCAGATCAAAGCTGATTCAGGGTGGTTTGCAATTAATTTTGGGTGTTTGGGGCTAATTTGCGTCAGTTTTCAGTTAGTTTGGGATATTTGGGGCCGATTTTGGCTAATGCAGGGCATTTTCCAGCCAGTTCCTGGGTGTCTGAGGCCAGTTTCAGGGGAGCTGGGACACTCCACGGCACTTTGGGGCCAATTCCAGGGGGTTTGAGGCCTATTCCAGGGGGCTTGGGGTCCCTTTCGGGCGTTTTGGGACAAGGCACAGCAGTTTGGGGCCAATTCTGGGGGGTTTGTGGCCAACGCAGCCAAATGGCGGCCCCACGTGACAGCGGCCATTTCGGACACAGGGACACGCGTGTGTCACACATGTCACACGTGTGTCAGGGGGTCCTGTATTGTGGGGAGCCCCCCCCCCCATTAATAACGAGACCTTTGGGGCAAATTCCAGCATTTTTGGAGCAAATCCTGCTGATTTTGGGACACATCCTGCTGATTTTGGGGCATCGCTCATTGTCCGTTTGGGGACCGTCACAAAACCACCCAAAATTCCCCTATTTCACTATTTAACCCCATTTCCCCCCCTTTTCCTTCCCATCGGGGCTGCATTTAACCAAAATTCCACATTTTCTACCCATAAAACCCCACACGCCTCCACTCTGCGGCAAAACCGCCTCAGTGCCAAATAACTTCATTTTCTTAAGGTGGTTTTTAGAAATTTGAAGGTTTTTTAAGGGAGAACCCGTGAGAGTTTTGTGCTGTGGGAGGGGTCGGTGTTGCCGGGACTTAAAGACCACGGAGAAATTGCTCTGAAATCCGACATTTACAAACAGAAAAAAAGGAAGGAAAATACAAATATTTGATGGGATAAAGAAATGTTTTTGAATTACTGTTTCCTGAGGGAGATCGTGAAGGACGCGGCCCCCCCTTCCCGGGGCCGTTCCTGTGGGGAGCCGCCATTTGGTGGGGAGGGGAGCGATTTATGGCTGAATAAAAGATTTTCTGAGGGAAATGAGGCATTTCTGAGGTAAAACCAGACATTTCTAAGGGAAATGCGACATTTCTGAGGCAAAGCTGTCAGTTTCTAAGGGAAGTGAAGCATTTCTGAGGGAAGTAAGACCTGGATGAGGCAAATAAGACGTTTTTGAGGCAAATAGAACATTTCTGAGGCAAATCGGACGTTTTTTGAGGGAAAGCAAACATTTTTGAGACAAATCGGACGTCTCGGAGCGAAACGAGACACTGATGAGGTATAACCAGACGGTCCGGAGGGAAATCGGACATTTTCTGAGGGAACTCGGGTCATTTTCTGAGGCGAATGAGATTTTTCCTGAGGCAACTTGGGCATTTCTGAGGTAAAACCAAGGAGAAAAGAGGGGTTTTTTTTTTTTAACTCTTCCGTTTCTCCGGTCACGACGGAGGTGACTCGGAGCCTTCTCCCCCCTCCGCGCTCCCGCCCCCGGCGCCGCCCCCGCGGCGACTGCGGCAAAGGCGAGGGAAGGCCCCGCTGAGGGCCCGCCCGGGCCGCCTCACCGCCGGATCCCTCCGCTCCCGGGCTCGCCTCACCGCCGGATCCCTCCGCCGGATCCCTCCGCCGCCGCTCCCGCCCCCAAATCCCGGTTTTTTTGCCTGTAAATGGGCGTGGGGGAGGGGCAGAACTGAAAGCCGGAGGTGTGGGGGAGGGGGAGCGAGCGGGGGGAGGGGGTCTGTGCCTGTTTAGCGGCAGTTTGAGGGGCCCAGCGGGGGGAGGGGACGCGATAAAGTTCCCCCCCCTCACACCCCGCACCATTTCGTGAGGTGATTTTTGTGCGAAAAGTCGCTGAAAAGGGTCGGGTTTTTTTAAAAAGCTGGAAAACCTCAAGGAAATGGTGGGTTTGCCTTTAAAACCCACTGAGAAAGGGGGCTGGCGGGAGTGGGGGGGCAACCTCCCATTTTGGGTTAAAAAAGCAGCTGAAAAGCTGCAGGGATTGGCTTAGTGGTGATTTTTTGAGGGCAAAATCTTGTTTCCTGTGCCCCAAAAATGGCTTAAACTGACCTTAATGTGCTGTTGAGGCTCTTTAGAAGTTTTAGTGCTATCCCCGTTAAAACAAAACTGATTTTTTAGTCTTATTTGTTTCTCCTAAGAAACATCCAGAATTTGTTGAAGACCATCTTTCCAGAGGAAACTTCTTTAAAATGGCCTCTCCAGGCTCAGCTCCTGAGGAAAAAGCAGCTTTTGGGGGGGCATTTCCAGTCAAAAAAATGAATTTCAGGCGTGTCAGAAGTGAGAGGAATAAAATGAAGTTGAAGTTGGGGGGATGTGGTTAGAAACAACCAATAATGGACAAATTATTGCTGCAGAAATAATTGTTGAAGTTAATCCTCTCCCCCTCCCTTTTTTTTTAAATCTGATAAAATCTCAGTTTTGGTGAAAACTTGATTCACCTTTTCCACAAAAAATGCCTTAAAAGGGCCCCTCCAGCCCATGCCACTGTTGCTAAAATGATTTTAAATTTTTAGTTAGGGTTTCAACCAGCTGTAAATGGGCGAATTATTGCTGTAAAAATTACCATTGAGGTAAATCTTCCCTAAATTCGCGGGATTTTGCGGGGAGACCTTCCCCAGCACCTGAAAGGGGGGAAAAACCCCCCACATTTGGGGGTCTCAATAGTGAAATAACACAAAAAGTAATAATAATAATTAATAACGAGGGAATAGTTTCTCCCGGAGAAAACGCCCCAAAAATGTCGGAACAACTCCTCCCACACCCCCAAAATGCCTCATTGGCTTCGTCAGCAGCTTTAATTAGCCCCACAGCAGCTTTAATGAATGATAATTAAAGGTTTGGGGAGGTGTCCCCTCCTTGCCAACAGTTTTGGGGTGTCATTTCCTGCCTGGAAACGCCTCAAAAAAAAAAAAAATTAAAAGACGTCCCAAAATGCCTGAAAAATGCCTCAAAATAGTGGGCTTTTATTCCCCTGATTGAAAACAGGGGCTTCCATGACTCGACATGGCCTGAAGTGGGGTGAAGCACTGAGGTTTTGGTGCATTTCTGTGGTAAAAAAAAAGAAATGGAAATGCTGGTTTGGGCTTTGCTGGATAAGGGTGAATAAAAGATTTTAAAAGGCTCGTTTGGGTTTTTTTTTTTGGGAACAAAACCACGTGAAAATTGGGGAGTTTGGGGTCTGTGTCCCCCCAAGAATTTTATTTTCCCCCCTAAATTCGTGACCCATTGGAGGAGAAACTGCGGTTTTTTGGCAGCGGCCCAACCCTGTGACGCAGCAAAAACGAAAACGAGGGTAAAATTAATAAATAAAAAACGAAAAAAAAGCTCTAAAACCACCCGGGAAGGTCGAAGCGAGGGATTTTAGGGCAGACTTGGCAAAACCGGACGAAAAATCGCTGCTAAATTTAACCATTTTCATGCTGGCCCATGTGGTGCGGCCTGAGGCCTCCGGCCTGGGGGAGGGGGGCGGGAGAGGCGGTTTGTGAGGGGAAAAAATCAAAGAAAAGGGTAAAAAACGGGATCTAATAAGAAAGGAGGGTTTTTCACACTGGGGGCGGTGGGTTTTGGGGGGCGATTTTGGGGGCTGCTGCCCTTTTTTGGCGAATTTGGGGACTATTTTGTCGCCCCCGCGGGGGCGGTGCTGGGCCGCTTATAAGGGAGGGCCCCGCGCCGGCAGCGCCCGGCCGAGCAGCAGCCCCGAAACGGCCCGAATTCGGCCCAAAACCGCTCGATTCTGAGCTAAAAGCTCTTAGAGCTGCTCGATTTTATACAAAGAGCTCCTAAAAATGGCTTTATTCTCAATCGAGAGCTCAAAAAATGGCTTTATTGCCTACAAAAAGCTCTTAAAGCTGCGATATTTTATAGAAGGAGCTCCTAAGACTGCTTTATTTCATAAAAGCGGCTCCTAAATCTATATTTAAAGAAAAGAGACAAAAGCTGTTTCCTTTAAGGAAAACTGAGCTCTTGAAGCTGCTTTCTTTCATTAAAATCCTTAAATCGCGGCGATTCCAGTAATGGGAAAAGCCGGAGCGAGCTGGGGCACTTAAAATTTAAAAAATGAATGGAAAAACTAAGAAAAGCTCTTAAAGTTGGTTTTGATTTAAACCAAACCTCTTAAGGCTGGTTTTTAAGAAATCGCTGCTTTCAAAGCCGATTTCTGGGAGAAAACGCAGCTCTCGCAGCTCTTAAATTCTTAAAGTATCGTAATTTGATATTTTCGGAAAGCCGGAGCGAGCTGGGGCGGTTTTAACTAAAAAAGAGCTTTTTAAGCTGCTTTAATTTAAAGAAAGAAAAAGCGCTTGATACGCTGTTTTCTGCTAAAAAAGCTCCTAAATTTGAATTTTTAAATTTTTTTTTTTTAATGCTCTTAAAGCTTAAAAAAATGTGGTTTTGTCCCCAGGCGGGGCCGGGCCGGGCAGCGCAGGCGGGGGCGGCCGGTTTGGGGTGAAATGCGGCATTTTCAGGCTCAGGATGGATTGAGAGGAGCCAATTTTGAGGGAAGAGCAGGAAAACTGAAGAGTGAAGATGGAGTCGGCAGGGAAAGGGAAGTTTTTCTTCGCAGTGGCCCCATCTGGGGGGAAAAAAAGGACTTTTTGGTAAAATGGCGGCAGTTGGGCAGGGGAGGAGCAGAGAGAAGAGGAAAGAAAAGGACAAAAAAAAAGACAAAATAGAACAAAAAAAGATAGAAAAGAGAAGAAAATCAGAAAAGAAAACAGAAAAAAAGTAGAAAAAAGAAAATAGAAAAAAATTGGAAAAATAGAAATTGGAAAAAAGAAAATTGAAAAAACATAGAAAAAGTGGCAAAAAGAAAATAGAAAAGATAGAAGAAAATTGGAAAATAGAAGAAAGTAGAAAAAATAGAAAATTGGAGAAAATAGAAGAAATTAGAAAAAAGAAAATTGAACTAATAGAAAATAGAAGAATATAGAGAAAATAATAGAAAAAATGAAAATAGACTGGATATAAATAGAAAAAATACAATTGGGAAAAATGAAACTAGAAAAAAAGAAAATAGAAAACTCTAGAAAAAAGAAAAACCCAAGTACTGGAAATTTGAGAAGATGGAAGTGAAAGAAAACAGGGAAAAAAGGAGAAGAGAGAAAAAATAGAAGAGAATAGAAGAGAGGAAAAATGAGAGAAAATCAAAGAGGAATTAGAGGAAAAAATAGAAGCGGAAAATAATGAAAAAAAAGAAGGAAAAAGGGAGAAAAAGGAAGAAAAATCCCGATTTGGGCCCCGGAGCCGGGAAAATTCAGGAATTTGAGGAAAATGCCCCAAACGGAGCCGGAGGCAGCGGCCGGGTGAGGCCCCACCCCTACGGGGGTTTGGGAATTTTGGGGGGATTTGGGGGGTTTTGGGGTTTTGTCGTTTCAGGCGCCGTTGCCGTCGCCCCTTCCCCTTCCCCCTTTTTCTATTAAACTCCCCAGAAATGGGGAAAACCCCCCAAATTCCTCCAGCGCCCTCCGGCTCCGCCGCTCCCGCCGGCGCCGCTCAGTAAGTGTCCAAAATCTTTTGTTTTTATCCCAAAGGCGTCGCGCGGGAGGGGCCGGTGATAAAAAAGGGACAGAAATGATCAAAAAAATGTTTTGTTTTTTTTGGCGGGGGGGTGGGGAAAGGGGGAGGGGGGTGTCTCGAGTGTTTTTCCCCCTCAGGGAAGCAGCAAAACGCAGGGAAAAAAAAGGCAAAAAAAACGGTGAGAAAAAGCCGAGGAAAGGGAAAAAAAAAAAAGAGGATTTAACCAAAAAAGGCCAGTCTGCACTCAAAACGCGCTCAGGAGATTCCGGCAGGGATTTGAGGAGAAAACCCCCAGATTTGGGGAATGCAGAGAAGTAAGAGTCGATTTAATTTCATTTTTTTGGGGAGGTTGGTTTTTGGGGGGAGGGGGCGGTTTTGGGGTGTTTTCCGCCCTTTCCGCAGCCGCAAGTGGGAGGAGTCAGCAGCATCCAAAAGAAGCTTTTTTGCCCCAAAGTGAAGCTGGAAGAGCAGGAATGTGGCTCCGGGAGCTTTCCTTAGGAAAAAACAAACGTAAAACCCCCCAAAAACCCCGCGGGGGGAGGGGCTGGAGCAGGTGCGGGGGGAGGGGACAATAATCATGTTTTCAGGTTTTTTCTCCAAAACCAGCAGCAGGAATGCTTAAATTTAGACTTTTGTCCCCAAAACGAGTAAGTGTAGGAGCGAGCGATGGGGGGGGAGCCTCGAAATTGAGGCAAAACCCCCCCAAATCGGCGGCGGCAGGTACCGGGCGCGCCCCTCCCCCCACCCTGAGCCCCCCGGGACCCGCGCGGGGGTGGGGGAGGGGAGGAGCGGCGGATTTGGGGCGATTCCGGCCGATTTGGGGCGTCGGGAGGTGGGGGGAGCGCGGGGACCCCCCCGGACGTGGCATGCGGGCACCTCCCGACCCCAAATCCCCCCCCCCACCAAAAAACCGGCGGAAAACCGCGACCATCGGGCGGTTTGACCGATTCGGCCGCTTTTCCCCCCAAAAGTGGTGCTGACAGGGTGTGTTTGTGGGGGGGGGTCTCGTGGGTGTTTTTTGCAGCCCCCGCCGGCCCTGCCCCCGCCAGAGGAGACTCCGAGAGCCAGATTGGGGCAAAAAAACCCCAAAACAGGGTCTGCAGGAACAGTAGGGAGCCAGAAATTGGTATTTGTGCCGCTTTCACCCCAAAATGGGCCGTTCCAGGGACGGAAGGGGAGGGGGAGCTTTGGGTTTGGCCGCTTTCCCCCCCCCTAAAAAAGACCCCAGAATTGCTAAAATTGCCTCAAAATGCGCTGCTGGCAGGGTCCACCCCCGAGCTGGGAATTTTAACAAAAATCAGGGCTTTTTCCACCCAAAAAAGTGCTTAGTCAGCGCCTTCGCGTGGTGCCTGGGGAGGGGGAGGTGCTTTTGAACCGTTTTCCCCGGATTTTCCCCCGAAGCGAAGGGATGGAGGAGCAGGTGTGGGGGATGGGGGGTTGGTGTTGTCTCTCTCCCCTCCCCACAGTGACAGTGCCAAAACCGCCTCGATTCGCCCCAAAATGGACAATTGGCTCCAAAAATGGCTTAAAAACTAGCAATTCCCCCCAAAATAAGAGGCAGGAAAAGGTGAGCGAGCGGAGTAAGTACCGGCGGGGCCCTGGGAACGCGCCGACCCCAAAATCCCCCGTTCTCGGCCCAAACCGCGAGGGGGGCGCGGGATTAACCCAAACCCCGATGTCTGAGCTCGTTCTGCGCCGGGGGCGCGCGTTTAACCCAAACCGGCCCTTTCTGAGCCCATTTAGCGCTCGGGTCTGACCCCAAATCCCCGTTTCTGACCTCGTTCTGCACCGGGGGCGTGGGATTAACCCCAAATCCCCCGGTCTGAGCCCATTTTGCGCCCCAAATTCACTTTCCGGCCTCATTTTGCGCCCGGGACGCGCCCGTGACCCCAAATCCCCGTTTCTGAGCCTGTTTTGCGCCTGGGCCGTGACTCGGACCCAAAATCCCCGTTTCTCTGCCCAAATTGCGCCGGGGGCGCGCGCTGAACCCCAAACCCCCCAAACCGCCCGTTTTCGGGCGCGCTCCGGCCCCAAATTCCCCACATTTTGCCCCAAATCGTGCGGGGCGGGGCCGGACCCGTTTTGGGGAGGTTTTTTTTTTGGTGGTTTTTTTTTTTTTTCCCGTTTCGGGAGGTTTTTTCTTTTCCTGAGAAAACTTTTGCCCGTTTTCTCAGGTTTTGCTTTTTCTCCTCCGGACCCAAAAAGGCCAAAAAAAAAAAAAGCAAAAGGCGCCGGTGGTGGCACCCCCGGGACCCCCCCGGGGCGGGGTTCGACCCCCCGCGGCGCCGCTGCTGCCGGCCTGGGTCCTATCGCCACAGAGACCCCCGATATCGCCACAGAGACCCCCGGTATCGCAACAGAGACCCCCGATATCGCCACAGAGACCCCCGGTATCGCCACAGAGACCCCCGATATCGCCACAGAGACCCCCGGTATCGCCACAGAGACCCCCGGTATCGCCACAGAGACCCCCGGTATCGCACAGAGACCCCGTCCGCACAGGGACCCCCGGTATCGCCACAGAGACCCCCCAATATCGCCACAGAGACCCCGTATCACGTACAGAGACCCCGGTATCGCCACAGAGATCCCCCGGATATCGCCACAGAGACCCGATATCCTACAGAGACCCTCCGGTATCGCCACAGAGACCCCCGAGTATCGCCACAGAGACCCCCCGGTATCGCCACAGAGACCCCCGAGTATCGCGACAGAGACCCCCGATATCGCCACAGAGACCCCCCAATATCGCCACAGAGACCCCCGGTATCACAACAGAGACCCCCAGTATCGCCACAGGGCGCCCCTGGTATCGCGACAGGAGCCCCATATCGCGACAGAGACCCCCCCAATTCTCCTCCTTGACTTGGGAACTCAAGATCTGGGGAAAAGGGTGACCCCATATCGCGACAGGGAGCTCCTATCCCGACGGGAGTCCCCATATTGCGATAGGGACCCCTATTGTTGTGACGGGACCCCCCCCATTTATTCGCGGGGCTTTGGGGGTGCCCCGGTGCCAGCAGGGGGCGGTTCCATGTCGCGACAGGGACCCCTCGTGGTTAACGGGGCCCCTCATATCGCGACAGGGACTCGTTATCGCGACGGGGACGCCCCTGCCCCTCATCCCAGAGCCCCACACCCCCACACCGGCCCGGGGGGGGTCCCCATATCGCGACAGGGCCCCTGTTCTGCAATGGCTCCGAGTCCCGACGGGACCCGGCGTCGCTCTGGAGACGACGATCGCGACGGGACCCCGCTGTCGCGACAGAGCCCCGCGTCTCACGGGAACCCGGGATGTTCCGAGGAGCCGGAACCGTGACGGGGCCCCGGGTCGCTGCGAAGGCCCCGGGTCGGGAGGGGCTCTGCTGCGACGGGACCCCCATGTCGCGACGGGACCCCACTATCGCAACGGGACCCCACTATCGCGACAGGACCCCCAATACGTGCCCAATAAAGTGCTGAGTCCTGCCCGGCCTCGTGTCGTCACTGGGGCCGTGAGGGCTTGGGGGAAGGGGGGGAGGGGGTGACCTTGGGGCATATGACGTCATTGCCCGTGTCCGTGACGTCACCGCCGCTTCCTGCCGCGTGTCCTTTGCAAGCCCCGCCCCTCCCCGGTGCTTTGGCTCCGCCCCGTTCCGCCCCTTGGTTCCGCCCCCTTCTTATTCCCGGCCCCTCATTGGTTCCCTCAGGCCCCTCCCCAGCCCCTTATTGGCTCCTGCTGGGCCCGCCCCTCGCTCCACCCCTGCCCCGCCCACGGGCCCTCATTGGCTTATTCAGACCCCGCCCTCGGTCCATCATTGGCTCGCCCCGGCCCCGCCCCCCGGTCCGTCACCGGCTCCTCCCGCCCGGCGCCGCCGCCGCTTCCTCCGGGCCCGCTCCAGCCCCGGCCCCGGGACCCCCTCGGGACCCCCCCGGGACCCCCCCGGGACCCCCCCGGGAGGGGCCGCGGGCCCGGCCCCGCCATGTGGCTCTTCTCCCGGGACCCGGTGCGGGATTTCCCCTTCGAGCTGGGCCCGCCCGATGCGGATCCCGACGCGGAGCCGCTCCCGGACCCCGCGGCCCCGGCCCCGCTCTGGCGGCTGCTGCGGGGGCGCCGCAAGGTGGGGGGGTTGTGGGAGGGGAGGGGGGTCCCGCGTCCCCTCCGTGTCCTCGGATCCCCCCATGGCCACGGCCCCTCCACCCCCTGCCCCGGTTCCCCTCGGTGTCCCCACGATCCCCGTTCTCTCTCCCTCCGTGTCCCCATCCCCGGTGCTCCTCCGTGTCCCCACGATCTCCATCCTTTGCCCCTCCGTGTCCCCATGGTTTGGGTCGATCTCCATTCTGTCTCCCTCCGTATCCCCATCCCCGGTGTTCCTCGGTGTCCCCACGACCCCCATCCTTCTCTCCCTCCATGTCCCCAGGACCCCCCTGCTGCCCCTCCGTGTTCACATCTCCGGTTCCCCTCGGTGTCCCCACGACCCCCATCCTGTTTCTTCATGTCCCCACGACCCCCATCCTTCTGTTCCTCCGTGTCCCCATCCCTTTGTGCCCGCCGGTCCCGCCGCCCCCACGTCACCGCCATCGCCCGGTCCCCGATGTCTCTGTGCCCCTCTCACCGTCCCCACATCTCCGTCCGTCCCCTCCTGCCCCCGTCCCTGCGCCCCCCGCGTCTCCCGTGTCCCCCCCTGACCGTGCCCGTGTCCGCAGGCCGATGGCGCTCCGGTGTCGGTGTTCGCCCACAGCCTGGGCCCGGGGGGCGATCCCGGTGCCACCGCCCTGGCCCGGGCTGGGCTGAAGCGGCTCCGCAGCCTCCGACACCCCAACATCCTGGGGTACCTCGACAGCCTGGAGGTGACGGCAGCGGGGACGATGCTGAGGGGACAGTGGGGACGGGGGGGGGATCAGGGGGACAGGGGGGAATTGGGGGGGTCAGCGGGGACAGGGGGGAATTGGGGTGGGGGGACAAGGGGGGGATGAGCCGTCAGGAGGGGTTGGGACATTGGGGGGACAGCGAGGGGACACGGGGGGACACAAGCGATGGGGGGGGGACACAGGGGGTGACAGGGGCCGTGGGGGTCCCCGGGGTGACCCAGGCTGCCCCCCCCAGACGGAGCAGTGCCTGTACCTGGTGACAGAGGCCGTGACCCCCCTGCGGCGGCACCTGCGGCTGCACCCCCCGAGCGGGGACTCGGGCGAGCAGGAGGTGGCCTGGGGGCTGCAGCGGCTGCTGGTGAGGGGGGGGGGTTGGGGGGGTCTGGGGGCTGCAGCGGCTGCTGGTGGGGGGGGGGGTTTGGGGGGGTCTGGGGGCTGCAGCGGCTGCTGGTGAGAGGAGGGGGCTCGGGGGGGATTTGGGGGACTGGGGGGGTCTGGGGGCTGCAGCGGTTGCTGGTTTGGTGGGGGGGAGTGAAGGGGGTCTGGCAATTGGGGGGGATCTGAGGGGGGGTCCCTGGGGGGACACCTGAGGCCTTTGGGGGGTCCCTGCAATTGGTGGGGGTGGGGGCACTCCGAGATCTGGTGGGGGGACCCAGGTGGGTGGGGGAGGATCCCCAGGATCTGGGGGGATTCTGGGATCCGGGGGGGCTGCTGAGAGGTGTTGGTGTCCTGGGTGGGGGGCTACCCCTCTATGTGGGGGGGGTTCCAATACGGGGGTGTCCCCCCTGCCCCCCCAGACGGCGCTGGCGTTCCTGGGGGTCTCGGGGCTGGTTCACCACGCGCTGGGAATCGACGCCGTCTTCGTGGACCCCGGCGGCGAGTGGAAGCTGGGGGGGCTCGAGAGGGTGGCAGCCGCCAGCGAGGGGACCCCTCCCCGCCCCCCCGGCGACCCCCCCCGGCCCCAGGACCCCCCCGAGCTCAGCGACCCCTCCCGAGGGCAGGGGGAGCCCTGGTGAGTCGGGGAGGGGACGTGGAAATGGGGGGGCGGGGGGGGTGGCACTGGGGGGGCTCGGGAGGGGCTCAGGGGACCACGGGGGTCCCTCGTGCCCCCTCCCCACTGCCACGGCCCCCCCAGGGCAGGGGACATGTGGCGCCTGGGCTGCCTCATCTGGGAGGTCTTCAACGGACCCCTCCCCCGGCCGGGGGCCCTGCGCAGCTTCGGCAAGGTCAGGGACCCCCCCCCGAAATCCTGGGGACCCCCAAACTCCCTGGAAACACCCCCCAGAAGCCCCCCAGACTCTGGGGTTCCCCTGAGTGTTCCTCCACCACCCCAGAGCTCCCCCAGCCCTTGGGGTCCCCCGACCCCGTGTTCCCCTCAACCCTTGGGGTGCCCCTGACCCCGTGTCCACCCCCAGCCCCTGGTGTCCCCCCTGACCCCGTGTCCCCCCCCAGCCCCTGGTGTCCCCCCTGACCCCGTGTCCCCCCACAGCCCCTGGTGTCCCCCTGACCCCGTGTCCCCCCTGTGCCCCCAGCTGCCCCCCGGGCTCATCCCGCCCTTCTCGGAGCTGGTGGCGGCGGATCCGGGGGCGCGGCCGGGCCCGGGGCCGCTCCTGGAGCGGCTGCAGCGCCCGGGAGCCTTCCTGGCCTGCGCCCTGGTGCGCACCGGGCTCTTCCTCGAGCACTTCCAGGTCTGGCTTCATCCCTGTTCCCTTATCCTCATCCCCGTGTTCGTTCCTGTTCTTTATCTCCATCGTCATCCTCATCCCCAACCCTGTGCCTTCATCCTCATCCCCACCCCTGTCCCCTGCTCCCTGTTTCTTCACCCTCATTCTCATCTCATTCTCACGTTCATTCCTGTTCCTTTATCCTCGTTCCCATCTTCATCTTATCCCCATCCCTGTCTCCTCCTCATCCTCATCCTCATAACTATTTCTTCATCCTCTTTCTCGTTTTCATTCCTGCCATCGCTCTTCCTTCCCCATCTCCATCCCCCATCTTTGTTCCTTCAGCCTCATTCTCATCTCCATCCCTGTCCCTGCTCCTCCATCCCCATCCTCCTCCCCTGATGTGCCCCTGGTGGTTTTGGGGCCCCCCCCGATCTCCAGCCCCCCCGGCAGGTCCGGGACCCCTCGGAGCGCCGGACGTTCCTGCAGGAGCTGCCCCCTCTCCTGGAGTCGCTCCCGGGGCCCTTCCGGAGGCACAAGCTGCTCCCGAGGCTGCTCGAGGCCCTGGAGCTGGGCAGCGCCGACGCCAGCGCCCTGCCCCCCCTGCTGCAGGTGGGACCCCCCCCAAAATCCCCCCCAGAACCCCCCGACCCCTAAAATCCCACCCACAACCTCCCTGCTGCAGGTGGGACCCCCCAAAATAACCCTCAGAACCCCCCTGAGCCCCAAAATCCCCCCCCCAACCTTTGTGCTGTGGGTGAGACCCCCCAAAATACCCCTCAGCAATCCCCTGACCCCCAAAATCCCACCCAGAACCTCCCTGCCCCCCCTGCTGCAGGTGGGACCCCCCCAAAATACCTCTCAGAACCCCCCTGACCCTCAAAACCCCACCCACAACCTCCCTGCTGCAGGTGGGACCCCCAAAATACCCCTCAGAACCCCCCCGACCCCCAAAATCCCACCCAGAACCTCCCTGCCCCCCCTGCTGCAGGTGAGACCCCCCCCAGATCCCCCCCACAACCCCCTGGTTTCCCCCCCCCGCAGGTAGCGAAGGTCCTGGACCCCCCCGAGTACCAGGAGCAAATTGTCCCCGTCCTCGTGCGGCTTTTCTCATCCCCTGAGCGGGGCCTGCGCCTGCGCCTGCTGCAGCTGGTGACTGGGAGGGACTGGGAGGGACTGGGAGGGACTGGGAGGGACTGGGAGCACTGGGAAGGATGGGGGGGTTCATGGTTTCCGAGAAGGTTTGGGGGGGTCCATGATGGAGGGGGTGATCTGTGGTTTTGGGGAGGCTCAGGGTGGGTTGGGGGGGGGTCTCTGGAGGGTCTCAGGGGGGCTCTGAGGGGTTTTGGGGGGCCCTGGGGTGGTTTCTGAGGGCTTTGGGGGTCTCCCGGTGCCCCATCCCAGCTCGAGGAGTTCATCGAGTTCCTGCCCGAGGCCACGGTGGATTCCCAGATTTTCCCCCACGTTGCCCACGGGTTCCTCGACTCCAACCCGGCCATCCGCGAGCAGACGGTCAAGGTGGGCCCCCAAAATCACCTGGGACCCCCCCAAAATCACCTGAGAGCCCCCCAGAGTCACCCAGGACCCCCCCCCAAAATCACCTGGGACCCCCCAAAGTCACCCAGGACCCCCAAACCTCCTGGCACTGCTCCTCATCAACTGAGGGTCCCCCAAAACCACCTGGAGACTCCCCTAAAAACCCACCTGGGGACCCCCCCATCACCTGGGGACCCCCCCGAATCACCTGGACATTCCCTAAATGGGTGGGAGTGGGACCCTCCCCAAATGGGTGGGATTTTTCCATCACCTGAAGCTCCACCTCAATAATCTGGGCACCCCTAAAACCATCTGTGGACCCCCAAAATGGGTGAGACCCCCCCAAAATGGGTGAGACCCCCCCCCACAATCACCTGGGGAGCCCTTTGTGAGGGAGGGGCACACTGGGTGGGACTCCCCCAACCACCTGGGCACCCCAAATGGGCAGGACCGGGTGGGACCCCCCCACAAAATCCCATCCGGGGGTCCCCCCTGACCCCCCCTTTTGTGTCCCCCCCCCCCAGTCCATGGTGCTGCTGGCACCCAAGCTGGGGGAGGGGCGCAGGGGGGGGGAGCTGCCCCGGCTGCTGCTGCGGGTGCAGGGGGGGGACGCGCTGGGACCCCTGCGCTGCAACGCCACGCTGTGCCTGGGGCGCCTGGCCCCCCACCTGCCCCCCCAGGTGAGCTCTGAGACCCCCCCCCATAACCCCCCCGAGACCCCCATAACCCACCCCCTGTGCCTGGGGCGCCTGGCCCCCCACCTGCCCCCCCAGGTGAGACCCCCTGAGACCCCCCATAACCCCCCCATAACCCACCCCCTGTGCCTGGGGCACCTGGCCCCCCACCTGCCCCCCCAGGTGAGACCCCCAGAACCCCCCCATGACCCCCCCTGTGCCTGGGGTGCCTGGCCCCTCACCTGCCCCCCCAGGCGAGACCCCCTGAGCCCCCCCATAACCCCCCCGAGACCCCCATAGCCCCACCAAACCCACCTGCTGTGCTTGGGGCGCCTGCCCCCCCAGGTGAGACCCCCAGAACCCCCCCGAGACCCCCAGAACCCCCCCATAACCCACCCCCTGTGCCTGAGACACCTGACCCCCCCACCTGCCCCCCCAGGTGAGCGCTGAGACCCCCCTGAGCCCCCCCATAACCCCCTCTGAGCCCCCCATAACCCCCCAAAACCCCCCTGCCCTGGTCCAGGACCCCTTTTCCCCTGTGCCCCCCTTCTGCCTGAGCCCCCCCTCACTCTGGAACCCCCTGTCCCCCCCCCAGACCCTGAGCCCCCCCCTCACCGTGTCCCCTGTCCCCCCCCCAGACCCTGAGACCCCCCCTCACCGTGTCCCCTGTCCCCCCCCCAGACCCTGAGCCCCCCCTCACCGTGCCCCCTGTCCCCCCCCCAGACCCGCCGGCGGGTTTTGGCCCCCGCCCTGGCCAGGGCCACCCGGGACCCCTTTCCCCCCGCCCGGGCCGCGGCCGTCGCCGCCTTCGCGGCCACCCATGGGTGCTACGCCCCCCCCGAGGTGGCGGGGCGGGTGCTGCCCCCCCTCTGCGCCCTCACCGTGGACCCCCACCCCGGCGTCCGGCAGCAGGTGAGGGCTGGGTGGGGGGTCTGGAGTAATTTGGGGAGGGGTCTGGGTGCTGGGGAGGGACCCTTGGTAATGGGGGGGGTCTGGGTGCTGCAGGTCCCAATGAAATGGGGGGGTCTCAGAGGAGGGGGCGCTGGGGAGGGTCCCAAAGCAGTTGGGGGGGGTGGTTTGGGTGCTGGGGGGGGTTCCTGAAGAAATTGGGGGTGTCAGGGTGGTTGGGGAGGGTCCGAGAGCAATTGGGGAGGGGGGAAATCAGGGTGCTGGGGGGCAGGGGGGGGTCTCCTGCAGAGGAGGGGGTGCTGAGGGTGTGGGTGGGGGTCCGGGGGGTCTCTCACTGTTGGGGTCCCCCCCTGTCCCCCCCCCAGGCGTTCCGGGCCATTCGCAGCTTCCTGGACCAGCTGGAGGCAGCGGCTGAGGCCGGGGGGGCCCAGGAGGGGGGTGAGAAAATTGGGGGGGGACTAAAAAATGGTGGGGGGGGGGGGTCTGGAGAGGGCAAGAAGGGGGGGAGGGGGAGAAATAAAGGTCTGGGGGGAGGGGAAGGAGGGGGTGACATCGGGACTGGGTGGGGGTGGGGGGACACGGGGGTGCTTTGGGGGTTCCCCCCCCAACTCCGTGACCCCCTCCCCTCTTTCCTGCAGACCCCTCCAGCGCAGCCACAGCCCCGGGGGGGGGCGCGGGGGGGTTGGGGGCCGCCGTGTCCTGGGCTGTCACCGGCGTCACCTCCCTGACGGCGCGGCTGATGGGGGGCGAGGGGGGGGCAGCCCCCGCACAGCCCCCCCCCGCCCAGGGACCCCCGCAGACCCCGGCCGAGGGCTCCATGGCCCCCCCGAAAGGTGAGTGACCCCTCCCTCCCTCCCTTCCTGACCCCCCCTCCCAGCCTTGGGGACCCCCCCTGAGTGCTCATTTTGTCCCCCCCCTCCCCAGAGCCCCCCCCCACCGAGGAGACCCCCCCCGAGGAGCCCCCCCTGGAAGACGCCGATGGCTGGGATGACGACTGGGGGAGTCTGGAGGTGAGTTTGGGGAGGGGGGGGTCACACTTTGAGGGGGGGGCACAGCGTGACCTCCCCCCAATCCCCTCACCTCTGTCCCATTCTCCCCCCCCGACCCAGGACATGGAGCTGCCCCGGAGCCCCCCCGCCAGCAGCCCGGAGGATGTGGGGACCCCCCCTCAGCCCCCCGGCCCCACCCCCACAGAGCCCCCCCCCAGCGCCCCTCCCCCAGCCGGGGGGGGTGATGAGGGGGGGTGGGGGGTGGGGGGCGAGTGGGGCACTGAGGACGCCTGGGAGGCCCTGCCCAGCCAGCACGGTGAGACCCCCCCGGGACCCCCCCCCCGAGACCCCCCTGTGCACCCTCAGACCCCCCCCGGGACCCCCAGGACACCCCCAGGACCCCCCTGTGCACCCTCAGAATCCCCTCAGGATCCCCCAGACCCATCCCGCACACCCCCAAGCCCCTCAGGACCCCCCCGCACCCTCCCAGGACCCCCAATAGCCCCCTTGGGACCCCTCCCCACACCCTCTGCCCCCCCCATGTCCTTGGCACCCCACCCCTAAGACCCCCCTAGTTACCCCCAATGCCTCCTGGGGTGTCCCCAACACCCCCCAGCCCCCCTGAACCCCCAGACCCCCCCCAGACCCCCCCCCAGACCCCTCCATTCCCCTGAATCCCCCTTTCCCTGGGACCCTCATGATCCCCCTGAGACCCCCCCCAGGCCCCATGGAACCCTCAGGGCCTCATCGCCCCCAAACCGCGCTGTCCCCCACCGTGACCCCCCCTGTCCCCCCCCCTCAGTGACCTCCGTGTCCCCCTCAGGGCCCCCCCCGGGCCGGCGGCAGCGGGAGCAGCAGCGGCGCCGGGAGCTCGAGGCCAAGCGCCGGGCGGGTCCCCGGGGCCCCCCCAAACTGGGGGCGCGGAAACTCGACTGAGGAGGGGTCCTGGAGGAGGAAGGGAGGGCGGGGAGGGGAATCCCGCTTGGGTTTTTTTTGTTGTTGGGTGTTGGGAAGGGTCAATAATAAATCCTTCAGACCCACAGCGGCTCCGCGCGGTGACGGCGGCGGGAATCGTGAGGGGGACACGTGACTCCGGGGACACGTGGCGCGGGGGGCGGTCACGTGGGCTCGGGGGGGCGTGGTTTAGCCGCGCTCGCGCTCGGCGGTCACGTGGCCCCGCATGGCCGGCGGGGAGGGCGCGAGCGCCGCCCAGCGGCGGCGGCGGCGGAAGGAGGAGGTGGGGGGGGGGGACCCCAAAATTTGGGGAGGGGGACACGGGGAAAAGGGGAGGGGGGCGGAGGGGGAATCGCAGATTTGGGGTGGGGGACACCCCGCGGAGGGAGGGGGGGAGGCGGGATAAGGAACTCGGGGAAGGAGGGGGGGGGACACGCTTGGGGGAGGGGTGAAAAGGACCCCAAAAATTGGGGGGACAGCCCAAGGAGGGGGGGGGGACATGGGGAGAGGGGGGAAAGAACCCCAGAAATGTGGTGGGGGGGGGAGGACCGGAGTTCCGGGGGGGGCGGGGACACCCAGAGGTGGGCGGGGACAAGGACACCGTTTTTTGGGGGCGGGGGAGGGGGACTCAATTTGGGGAGGGGGGGCCCGAGGTTGGGGGTCACCCCTGGGCCCCCCCCAGGACCCCGGGGTGCGGCTGTCGAAGGCCCTGAGCTACGTCCTGCGCCACGGGGCCGCGGCCGAGGGGCTGCCCATGGGCCCGGGTGCGTGAGACCCCCAAACCCACCCCAAAACACCCCAAAATTCCCCCAAAACCCTCCTCGGCCCCTCAGCTATCCCCTCCCCCCCCCGGCACCCCCCGACTCACGCCGGGACCCCCAAACCACTCCCGGAACCCCCCCGACCCTCCCAAACCCACCCCAAAATTCCTTCTGGACCCCCCCAAATGCCCCGTGGCGTTCCCAAAACACCCCCCAGGAGCCCCAGCCCACCCCCAAACGCCCCCTGGGACCCCCCAAATACAAATATCCCCCGTGGTCCCCCCAAATTCCCCCAAATGCTCCTTGGGACCCCAAACCACCCCTGCCCTGTCCCCAAACTCCCCCTGGGACCCCCTAAATGCCCCCTGGGACCCCCCAAATGCTTTTTGGGATCCCCCAAATGCTTTTTGGGATCCCCCAAATTCCCCCAGATGCCCTCTGCGACCCCCAAACCACCCCTGCCCTGCCCCCAAATTCCCCCAAATGCTTTTTGGACCCCCAAACGCCCCCTGGGACCCCCCAAACGCCCCCTGGCACACCCCAAACACCTTCCGGGACCCCTTCAATTCCCCCAAGCGCCCCTCGGGACCCCCACAGAGGCTCTGACGGGGGTCCCGGGGGGGTTTTTGGGGTCAGACGGTTTCGTTGAGGTGGGGGCTCTGCTGCGGCTGCGTCGCTTCGCGGGGGTCTCGGAGGGGGACGTGCGCAGGGTGGTGGCCGCTGACCCCAAGGGTCGCTTCGCCCTCCGGCCCGACCCCCTGAGGGTCAGGGCGAACCAGGGGCACTCCCTGCCGGTGAGGGGGGGTCCGGGGGGGGGTCCCCGAGGGGATTTGGGGGGGTTATGGGGGGATTGGAGGGGTCCCTGAGGGGATTTGGGGGGGTTATGGGGGATTTGGGGGGATCCCTGGGAGGCTTGGGGTCACTGGGGGCTTCTGGAGAGGGATTTGGAGGGGTTATGGGAGATTTAGGGGGGATCCCGGGGGGATTTGGGGTCCCTGGGGGGCTCTGGGAAGGGGTTTGTGGGGTCCAGGGGGTCTTGGGGAGGCTCTGGAGAGGGATTTGGGGTCCCTGGAGAGCTCTGGAGAGGAATTTGGGGGGATCGCGGGGGGATTTGGGATCTCTGGAGGGCTCTGGAGAGGGATTTGAGTCGTCACTGGGAGGATTTGGGAGTCCCAGAGAGATTTGGGATTCCCAGAGTGTTCTGGAGACAGATTTGGGGGAAGGATTGGGGGATTGAAAGGTTCTCGGGAGAATTTTGGGGGTCCTGGGTGGGATTTGGGAGATCCCGGGTTGGATTTGTGTGCCCCGGGTGGGATTTTGGGGAATCCCGGGTTGGATTTGGGGAATTTCGGGTGGGATTTTGGGGGGTCCCGGGTTGGATTTGGGGAATTCCGGGGGTCCCGGCTGCTCCATGGGGGTGTCCGGGGTGGGGCGCAGGTGCCGGAGCTGGAGCTGACCCCCCTGGAGACCCCCGGGGCGCTGCCCCCCACCCTCGCCCACGGCACCCGGCGGCGCCTGTGGGGCCCGATCCGGGCGGGGGGGCTGCGCCCCATGGGCCGGCAACACGTGCACCTGGCGGGGGGGCTGCCAGGGGACCCCGGGGTGCGCAGCGGTGAGTGACCCCCCCCCCCAAAAAAAAATCAACCCCCCCCGGGACAGCCCAAATCCCCCCCGACCCCCCAAACCCGCCAGGGATCCCCCAAACCCCACAGAGACCCCACACTCACCTGGCGGGGGGGGCTGCTGGGGGTCCCCGGGGTGCTCAGCGGTGTGACCCCCCCGAAAAAAAACCCCCGAAGCACCCCCGACCCCCCCAAAACCCCCCCCGCCCCGGGCTCTCCAAATTCACCAGGGACTCCCAAACCCCTTCGGCACACCCAAATCCTTTTGAGCCCCCCCAAACCCCTTTCCAGAACCCCTCAAATCCCCCTTTGAGACCCCCAAACCCCCCCTGCAGCCCCCCAGTACCCCCCAAAGCCCCTCAGGACCCCCCTGCAGCCCCCCAGGACCCCCCAAAATCCCCCTCCCCACAGGGATGAGGTCAGACTCGGAGATCGCCATCATCATTGACGGCCCCCGAGCGCTGGCGGGTGAGGGGGGGAGCCCGATTTTTGGGGGGTTGCCGATATTTGGGAGGGGTCCCCGCTGTTTGGGGGTCCCCCCCGATATCCGAGTGACCCCCCCGGACCCTCCCCCCAGACGGGATCCCCTTTTTCCGCTCGGCCAACGGGGTGATCCTGACGCCGGGGGACGCCCAGGGCCGGATCCCTCCCAAATATTTCCTGCGGGTTCTGCAGCTGCGGCCGCACCGTGAGGGGGGGGGGAGCCCCAAATTTGGGGAGGGGTTGGGGGGGCTCAGGGGGTTGGGGAACAGCCGAGATTTGGGAGGGACCCCAAAACTGGGGTGGGCAGGGAGATTTGGGGGGGTCCAGGGGGTTGGGGAGGACCCGGGATTGAGGGAGGGGCCCCAAAATTGGTGGATTCAAGGGTTTGGGGGGAGCCGGGAATTTTGGGGGGGTCCCAGGGGTTTGGGGGGGTCCTGGGGGATTTGGGAGGGTCAGGATTTGGGGTCGCAGATGTTGAGGGGGGGTCCCGTTGCCGTGGCAACAGCTCCTCTCTGCCCTCCCCCCACAGGGTGTGAACTGCCCCTGGACGGGCCCTGGGACGAGGGCGGGGAGAGATCCCCGGACAAGAATTTGGGGGGGGTCTGAGCCCCCCACCAGGATTTGGGGGCCCGAGCCCGCCCCATAAGGATTTGGGGGGGGGGTCGGAGCCCCCCGGGCCCCACAGACACCAATAAAAACCCCCCGAGCA
Source organism: Monarcha castaneiventris obscurior (assembly GCA_026261815.1). Taxonomy (NCBI): domain Eukaryota; kingdom Metazoa; phylum Chordata; class Aves; order Passeriformes; family Monarchidae; genus Monarcha; species Monarcha castaneiventris. The sequence continues at coordinate 71,610 of JAMPIT010000459.1, forward strand.
CCACGAGCAGGGCACGAGCCTGGTTTGGGGGGGCTCAGACCTCAAACCCCCCCCAAAATAACACCCGGAGGGCCCCAGGACCCCCCCGGACCCCCCCCAGTGCCCCCCAGTGCTCCCCAGTCCCTCCCAGTGCCACCAGATCGGATTTCACACAGAAAATTTCCTTTATTGCCGCGGTCGCCGGGATCGGGGAGGGGTCCCGGGGGAGTCCCGGGGTCCCGAGGGGGTTCCCGGGGGGTTTGGGGGTCCCCGGAGGTTCCGGGGGGGGTCCCGGGGGGGTCCCGGGGGTCTCTCAGCAGATCCCGCACGTTTCCCTGCGGCCGAAGCGGCGCCGCCGGGGGTCGAGGCTCCGCTCCAGCTCCTCATCCTCCTCCTGCGCCCTGCGGGGGTCGGGGGGCGTCGGTGGGGTGGAGGGAGGGGCTGGACCCCCGAAAAATCCCCCACGGACCCCCCCCGGGACCCCCGCGACCCCTCAGGATCCCCCCCGAACCCTCCCCACACACCCCAAGACCCCCGGACGGCCCCAAAACCCCCCAGGACCTCCCCGCGCCACCCTTGAAGTGCCCCTGGACCCCCCGAAACCCCTCGGGACCCCTCCCCGGGACCCCCCCGGGACCCCCCCGCTGTCCCCACCTGGTCTCGCGGCGGTGCCGGTCCCGCACGAGCCGGTCCCGCCGGTTCACCAGTGCCACCAGTTCCTCCAGTAAGAGCTGCTCGCGCTGGCGCTGGGCCGGGGGCTTCTGCCACTCTGGGGGGGGGAGGGTCCTCAAAGGTCCCCCAAAAGTTCCCCAAAGGTTCCCCCAAAGGTCCCCAAAACCCTCTGTCCCCTCCTCCACCCCCTCCCGTGCCTCCTTCTGTGCTCGGCATCCCCCAAATGTCCCCAAGTATCCCGAAATGTCCCAAAATGTCGCAAAATGTCCCAAAATGTCGCCGTGTCCTCCCCATCCCGTGTCCCCAATGTCCCCCCCGTCACCCCCTGTTCCCAAATGTCCCCCCACATCCCCAATGTCCCCAAATATCCCCAAATGTCCGCAAATATCCGCAAATGTCGCCGTGTCCTCCCCATCCCGTGTCCCAAATGTCTGCCCCGTCACCTCCTGTCCCGAAATGTCCCCGTGTCCCAAATGTACCCCCACAACCCCTGTCCCCAAATGTCCCCCCACTTCCCAAATGTCCCCGAACGTCCCCCAATGTCCCAAATGTCCCCCCCAACGTCCCAAATGTCCCCCCACTTCCCAAACGTCCCCCAATGTCCCAAATGTCCCCCCCAACGTCCCACCCTCTGTCCCCAGCAGCCCCCGCAGTTCCCGGCTCAGCAGCTCAAAGCGACGCTCCAGGTCCCGCTCCTGAGCCCTGGGGAGGGGGGGGACAGGAGGGGACAGAGCGGGGGGGGGACAAGGAGGCGTCACTGGGGCTGCCAGAGCCCCCCCGCACCCCCCCGCACCCCCCCAGTGCCCCCCCAGTGCCCCCAGTTCCCCCAGTGCCCCCTCGCCGCAGCCGCAGCCGCAGCCGCCGCGCTGGGGGGGCACCGGGAGGGGACGGGGGGGGCACGGATTTGGGGGTGGCTTTGTGCCCGCGGTGCCCCCGCGGTGCCCCCGGGTCCCCTCACAGCAGCTGGAGCTGATCCTGCCGCCGCACCAGCAAATTCCGCTGCTGCACCAGTGAGAACCAGTCCCGGAGCAGCCGCTCCTCGCGGGCGGGGTCCGCGCCTGGGGACAGCGGGGGCGTTGGGGGGCACAGGGGGGCTTTGGGGATATCGAGGGGCACCGGGGGGCACCGGGGGGCATCGGGGGGCACCGGGACATTGCGGACGGTGCGCCCCCGGTGTCCCCGCGTGTCCTCAATGCCCCCGAGTCCCCCTTTTCCCCCCATGTCCCCTCTGTTCCGCCACCCCCGCCCCATGTCCCAATGCCCCCAATGCCTCCCCAGTGCCCCCCCCCGTCCTCCCAGTGTCCCCCCAGTATCCCCAGTGCCCCCCCAGTGCCCCCCCAGTGCCCCCTCACCGCTGTCCATCAGCGCCCGCAGCTCCCGCTCCAGCGCCGGGGCCTGAGCGTCCAACCGCGCCTGGTCCTGCTCCAGGGCGAGCAGCTCGGCGGCCACCCACTGTCCGGGACCCCCCCGGGACCCCCCCGTGAGACCCCCGGGACACCCCCAGGGTCACCCACTGTCCGTGACACCCCCGTGAGACCCCCGGGACACCCCCAGGGTCACCCACTGTCCGTGACCCCCCCGTGAGACCCCCCAGGGTCACCCACTGTCCGTGACCCCCCCGGGACACCCCCCAGGGCCCCCTCAGAGCCCCCCCAGGGCCCCCCACTGTCCCTGCCACTCGTGGGTGTCGTCCCCCCCCCCAGGGTCCCCCCTCCCCGTGTCTCCTTTGGGGTCCCCCCCCGTGCCCCCCCCGTACCCCCCCTTACCCCGCTCTCCTCCTCCTCGGGGGGCTCCGTCGGGGGCTCTGGGGGGGGGGACACGGGGGGGGACACGGGGGTGACCCCGGCATCACCCTGGGGAGAGATGGGGGGGTCCGATAAGGTGGGGGGGGGTCCCGGGGTGGTCTCGGGGGGGTTCTGGGGGGGGTCTCACCTTCGGGGGGGGGTCGCGGCCCCTCCCCGAGCGCCGCTGCCGCAGGTGAGGGAGGCTCTTGGAGCGGGGGGGGGGCGTGGGGAGCCCCCCCTCGACCCCCGTGGGCCGGGGAGGGTGGGGGGGGGGCAGGAACCCCCCCTGGGGGGGCCCGGGCCCGGCTGCACCCCCAAAAGCTGGGGGGGGGTCCTGGGGGGGGCCCCCCTCGATGGAGCCGGGTTGGGGGTCCCGGGGGGGGCTGAGCTGGGGGGGGCTGAGCTGGGAGAGCCCCCCCTCGGCTGTGTCAGTGTGGGGGTCTGGGGGGGGGCTGAGTTGGGGGTCCTGGGGGGGCTCCTCCTCGATGGGGCCGAGCTGGGGGGGCTCTGGGGGTGTCCGGGGGGGCTCCTCTTCAATGGGGCCGAGGGGGGGGGAGTCTGGGGGGGGCCCCTCCTGGCCGGTGTCCAGCTGGGGGGGGTCCGGGGGGGTCTCTTGCGGCCCCCCCTCAGTGATGCTGATTTGGGGCTCCGGGGGGGTCCCGGGTTGGTTCTCTGGGGGGGTCCCGGGCTCCGGGGGGGGCTCTTGGGGCCCCCCCTCGCTGGAGGCGCTGCTGGGGCGCGGGGGGGTCTCTGGGGGGGTCGTTCGGGGCCCCCCCTCGGTGAGGTCGCTCCGGGGGTCCGGGGGTGTCCCCTCCTCAATGGAGCCGCTCCGAGGGTCCGGGGGGGGCTCTGGGGGCCCCCCCTCGCTGGAGCCGCTCCGGGGGCGCGGGGGGGTCCCCGGGGGGGTTCCCGGGGGGGTCCCGAGGAGCGCCCGGACCTGGCTGAGGAAGGTCATGACCCCCAGGCTGTCGGGGGTCTCCATGTCCGAGGGGTCCAGGAGCCGCGGGACCCCCAGGGCAGCGAAGGCATCGAAAGCCTGGGGGGGGGGGCACGGGGAAAAGAGGGGGGGGTCAAGGGGGGGCAGACCCCCAACCCTGGAGCCCCCCCGGGCCCCCCCAGCCCCCCCCCACGCACACGTTTGTTGTTGCACCGGTGGTCCCGGCGGGGTCCAGATGCGTCGAAGTCGCTGGGGTGGGGGGGTTGCGGGGGAACATTGAGGGGGGGGGTCACTGTGGGGGTCCCCAGGGTGACACAAACCCCCCCACACTCAATGCCCTCCCCCACCCCTAGAGACGCCCCCAAGACCCCTCCCCACCTCCCCACGGAGCCCTCCCCTTCCGTATCCCCCCAGACCCCCCTGGGTGTGTGGCATGGGTGCCCCCCACCCCCTACTGCCCCCCCAGATCCCCCCAGACCCACCCATGGGTGCCCCCCCCAAGACCCCCCTCCCTCATCCCAGACCCCCCCTCCCCGTCCCGTCCTCCCCAAACCCCTCAGGACCCTCCCCATGTCCCCCCACACCCCCAGACACCCCCCCAGCCCCCTCCCCCTCCCTCGGGGCCTCCCCGCGCCCCCCCCG
>JAMPIT010000460.1:0-54824 GCA_026261815.1 Monarcha castaneiventris obscurior
GAATCAGACACCGGAGGACATTCCAACAGTGACGATTCCTGACAGAAATCTACCATGTCTATGCTGTGGAACCCGGGCGGACCGTGTGTTGGACTTAATTAAACACCTGAAAAGAGGCCACGGGAAAAGGAAGATTTGTTTCTGATGTGCTAAGTGCAGGACGGAAAACAGTAAGTATCAGTAACTATTGCTAGTCATTTTCCTAAATGCAGGGCAATTGCTGAAACAGCTCCAGCAGGGGAGTGGATCTGGGAAGTATGCAGCCGTGACTTCAAAACAAAACTCGGCCTGGGACAACACAAAAGATTGGCACACCCAATTGTCAGAAATCAGGAAAGGATTGTTGTTTCCTACCCGAATGAGACCACTGCCCGAAGAGCTCACAAAAGGTGTTGGACCAAGGAGGAAGAACATGTGCTGCTAAGGTTAGCGGCTCCGTTTTGGGGAGACAAAACACATCAAAAACTCATAGCCAAACACATTCCATCAAAGACAGCAAAGCAAATCAGTGACAAAAGGAGACTGCTGCCCAAGGAACCAGCTGTGGGCATGGGAACAGAACCTGGGATGTGTCATCACCCAGATAATGAGGAGGACCAGCTGGGGAACATCAACCAGCAGAGGGAGGGGCAGCTGCAGGCCCATTATCAGAGAACTCTGGGTGAATGGCTTTCGGCTGGGAAACTCAACACCTTCCCACAGGCATTCAAGCAGTTACTTCATGGCCACGAGATGACATCACTGGTCAATGAGTCAGGGCAGGACTGCTTCGGGATGCCTCAATATGATAAGCCAGATAAGAACATCAACCCGAGATAAAAGAAAATGAGGGCCCAGGAAAGAAACTCAAGAAGACCTGTCAGAGAGCAATCAAGAGAGGTAATTACCTGCACTTCCAGCGCCTGTTCCATCTAGATAGGGGGAAATTAGCCAAGATTATTCTGGATGATGTTGAATTCTGGATGAGGTTTGTCCTGTGACATCCCACCTGGCATTTAAAGCCAGATGGGAAACACCTGGGAAGTTCAAGAGCCTTGGGAACTTCCAAACTAAAGGGAAAGCCAACAACAGCGCTTTCAGGGACTGAATTATGGCTAAAGAAATTGGGAAGAATGTGCAGGAAATGAGCAAAAGCTCAGCTCCTGGTCCAGATGGGATTACCCTAAGGAACCTCAGGAAGACGGACCCCAAGTTCTCCCAGACCATGGAGATATTCAACCTTTGGTTAACAATCAGGTAAAATCCCAGACATGGTGACGGGATGCAGAACTGTGTTAATACCAAAGTCAGCCAAACGGGAGTGTTTAAAGGACATTAATAACTGGAGACCCATTGTCGCTGGGGTCTCCAATGCTGGTCAGCACCGGTATGCCGAGACCTTCCTAGAGAGAGTGTCCTGCAAAGGACAGCTCTTCCAGGGGCGATGGCAAGCCTCTCTGGACAGCAGGTGATTTCAGCAAGTGTAGCAATTTCTCAGCTACAAGTGATCCCAGCTCGTGTGATTAACTCTTTGTGAAATCACCCGAGGTGAACTCGGGAACAGAGAGACAGGAGCCTCGTTTGGCAATTCCACAGAGGAATTCTTTTATTGTCCAGGAGCCTCTGCAAAGGGGAGGCCAAGGGCAAGAGCCCCTTAGGTCGGGGCAGAAACAGGGGCCTTTTATAGGATAGGCAGGGGGTGGGGTAAAAACCAATTAGCCAACTGTGTCCGAGCTATTACCATAAAGAAGCAAGGCACGCTGGGCGTGGTTCACTTTGTCACCATGACCCTGAGGAAGGTTGCATATCTCATTGTAGAGTCTTTTTGGCCTCAGGCCTCTCTCCTCCAAGTGAGTGCGGAGGGCTCTTGCGCCAAGGGCTCACAGCCTTCCACAACCTATCACAATTGGTTCCATCTTGTTAAGACTGTTCTCCAGAATAATGACAGCAAGGTGGACTAAGGCATGCCCCCTCAACCCAAGGCAAAGCGGCTTTAGAAGAGCGGCGGGATGCTCTGAAAATTTGAAACTCCTGCAAACAATAATTCGATCTGCCAAAAGAGAATGCAGACTGCTGGGTGTCGTATTCATGCACATTGCTAAGGCTTTTGACACCGTGCGCCACCAGCACATTCTACACGGTCTGCAGCAAAGGGAAGTGGACCCCCATGTCACCAGATTGGTGAGCAATACGTATGAGAACATCCGTAAATATATTACCAAGAATAAAATACAGACAGACCACATCCAGGTCCAGGTTGGAGTAAAACGGGGTGATCCAATGTTGCCTTTTTTATTTAATCTGGCAATGGACCCCCTATTATGCAAGCTGGAAGAGCACGGCAGAGGGTACCACCAGGGACCGAACAGCATCACAGCGATGGCATTCGCAGATGATCTGGTCTTGTTGAGTGATTTCCTGGGAAAACATGAAGCAGAACATAAAGATAGCAGAGACCCTTTGCAATCTCACTGGTCTCAAAACACTAGGGGAAAAGTGCCATGGCTTTTACATCAAGCCAACAAAGGACTCTTATACTGCGCTGCTTGGACCATCAATGGCACACTCCTGAACATGATCGACCCCGGTGACTGAAAAATATCTGGGCCTACAGATTGACCCATTGATTGGTGTAGCAAAATCCAACTTACCTACAAAATTGGAATTCCGGTTACAGTGAATCAATAAAGCTCCGCTAAAACCTCTGCAGAAAATTGATATTCTCAAAACATATACCATCCCTTGACTGACCTACCTGGCTGACCATTCAGAGCTGAAAGCAGGGCTCCTTGAGGCCCCTGACATGAAAATTTAATCGACGGTGAAGGAATGGCTGCACTTACCTGCATGTACCTGTGATGCCATCTTGTACTTGAGCACGAAGGATGGCGGGTTGGGCATCATCAAATTGATGGGACTGATCCCAAGTGTTCAAGCCCAAAAACTGCATAGACTCTTCCAGTCTTCAGATGAAACCATGAAGGTGTTCGTGGAGAAAGATCAAATGGAACAAGCATATAAGAAACTGTGGATTCAAGCTGGAGGAGACGGGGAGAAGATACCGTCAGTTTGGGAGACCAAAACGGTGACTGAACCAATTGGCTCCTATAGTACAGACATAACTTTGGAGTGGGAAACACTGTCTTTAAAAAGCAAATTTCCTAAACCATGCAATTGGCGAAAAATTGAATTAAATAAATGGACTAAATTAGTGTCCCAGGACCATGGAATTACAAATTTTGAAGGAGATAAAATTAGCAATAATTGGCTGCAAAATAATAGAGGCATACCTCGCAGGAAGCTCCTCACATTACAACTGAGAGCAAATGTCTACCCCACGAGAAACTTTTTAGCCAGTGGTAGACAGGACCAATACCTCAAGGCATGAAGACACGGCAAGGTGGACAATGAAACTTGCGCCCACACCATTGGCAACTGCCCAGTTACACAGGATGCCAGGATTAAGGGGCACAATTACATCTACGAAGTGCTGTCTAAAGAGGCGAAGAAGAAGGACGGGGCAGTGTTTCAGGAACCGCATATAAGCAATAACAACAAGGAGTTACATAAACCTGCTCTGGTACTGGTGAAGGTCGCCGAGGCATTTGTCGTGGATGTGACAGTGCAGCACGAATCAGCCAAAACATGGCTGGAAGAAGCCACCGCTGAGAAGGTGAGCAAGTACAAACACCTTGAGAGCTTAGTTACTAACTGGGAATCACTGCAGAGGTCGCACCTCCTCGTGGTCCTCCTGGTAATCCTGTAAAATGTAACGAAGACAACCTCTGCACCAGCAAAATATGGATGGATTCGCCAGCCAACAATATTCATCAAATGGTGAAACAAATTTAAGGTAAGAGCTGCATAGCTTTTTTACCCTAAACCTGGCCCATGGGTTTCTGCTGGGCATGATCGGCAAGTGGTCCAGGGGGGTCCACTGCTGATTCATTCTTCCCTGTAACTTAATTGGGCAAAAAATTTCCAGATCCGTAAAATGGGGCGGTCACCATGTTTATTCCAGGTATCGACTGGCACCCAGACCAGTCCTTTGGACTGGGTAGACTTGATGTCTAAAAATTCACAATCTGTGCTTCCCCCCCCCACCTTTTTTCTATTTCTTTCTTTCTTTTATCTTTCTTTCTCTTTGCTTCTTTTACTAATAAATAGAATGTATCAATTTTTTAGTATCAACATCTAACCTCGTTTGGTTTTAGTCAAGTTTTGGGGTATAATTGGAACCTTTCTAGATTTGATTAGTTTTATTCACAGAAACTTAGTTTTCTTTGCTCTTCTCTGCTTAAAGGGGATTGTAACATTTTTAATTGGCATCACGGCTTGACAGGATACCCTTAAAAGGAGTGTTGGCTCCAAAAAACCAATGAATTGCTAATTTTTTATGCTTGATCATCTTAGAAAAAACAAAGCAAGGTACCCTTGTATCTTTCTAACCGTCTCTGACTCTTTGTGTGTTTGTTTGCCTGTTTGTTTTTAAGTAAAGTGCCGACTGTAACTTTGTGAAACACAAGCTGCTCTTGAGGTGTAAGGAGTGGGACATTGGAAAGTATTTTAAACGAGGAGCCCCCTGAGAGGGACCACTCGGTGTTTGTAATGTAACTTTGTATAAATGTAACTTTGATACTCAAGGTACCTTTCCAGGGTGACGGAGTTAAATTTGGAAGTTAGCTTTAACTTCAGCGAGGTATCCCCTGGAAAAGAGTAACTCCTTTTTTGTGATGTAACTCTGTATATGAGGTACCTTCCCAGGGCAAAGGAGTTAGAAATTGGAAATTAGCTGTAATTTTATACGGGGCACCCTCTGAGAAAGATTTACTCGGACTTTTATGTTAACCTAAAACATAATGCACAAGCTTTGTTTAACTTGTTGAATGAATTTGTGCCAGGCCATCTCCTCCAGGAATGGACTGAGCATGAAAATAATTGGTGTAATATCCAAGCGATTGATTGTTGCTTGATTCTCTACCCTGGTGGCAGGGTGAGAGTTAAAAAAAGGCTGCAGGCAGAACCATTGCCTGCTGCTGAACTTGATCATCCTGTCCAAAAGCTTCACAGAAAGATTTGGAAGGCACATGAGAGAGAATTTTATGGGAAGAAATGTGAGGTGTTAAATCCATAAGATTCTCTGAAATGTGGTCTTATAACTCAGACCTTTTTTGTTGTGCCCAGCGGAGGAATTGAGAGAATGTAACAAAACTGTTTGGATAAAAAGCAAAACGTTTACACTGAGATCTGATAACAAGGAAATAGCATGTTGTTCCTGAATTAAAACTGGCAAGGGTCAGCAAACTACTACCCCAACGGTGCCATGTATGGCTACTGAAATATTATCATTTGGCCATAAACCTGGTGAAATTGAAATCCAGTCAATACCAATGCCGTGTGTAAGAGACAGTCCGAAGACCCTTCATCTGTCTCACGACCATCTACAGAGAGCGAGATGCTGAGCCTGGGCCTGCCCGAGGTGGAGGGCTAACCAAGCACAACGTGCCGGTGGTGCACCTGTTTGCAGTGAGCCGTGTTGGTCCTGCTGTGACAGCAGCGGGGACAGCGCGGGACATGCTGCCCGCTACCTGTTCTGTGCCATTAACCAAAGACAGTGGGCATTTTTCTCGCACCTGTTTGGCCACTTGCCCCTCGCTCCCGAAGGGGGTACAAAAAGACTCTCTAAGAAGACCCCAGTTGAGATCTCCCCACGGAAGAAGACGGAAGACCACGAGGACTCCGCCAGCCGTTGGTAGCTATAACCCTCCCCTCCCCCTCTTTCTTTCCTTCTCTCTCCCCTCTCTATCGCAATTACACAGCGTTGGTACGCAATAAAGTTTCTTGTGCTGATTAAAATTAATATTTTCCCCGTTTGTGTTTCTTTTGCACTTTGAGATTCGGTTAACGAACCATCACGAGCCCCGCTTGTCTTAAGCGGATCGTGACATTAATTGGCGTCACGGACAAGGATTCCTAACAGACAGAAGGGGCTGCAGGGTTCTGTGCAATCTGTAACAGGGGAAGGACGTTTCACTCCAGCTGCACCTAGCCCGACGCCCGAAAGGGTGAGCGGTGTCTAGAAAGCAAGGGGGGTGACTCAAAATTCCCGCAAATTGTACATTCCCAAAACATGGCACCCCAAACTCGATTGAGGGCTTTGTCTTCGGAAATCCGCAAAATTATCTCCTAGTGCAAAAGGGGGACTGTTCTGTTGTTGTTTTTTCTAAAGACAGTGTGTAGGAGTTTTGGTCTGCTTGGTGTAGCGAAGAGGCGACTGTTGGTGACTAAGTAGAACCTCCCAGGCAGATTTTGGCCTCTTCACCCACTCAGGGAAGCGAAGGGAGACACAGCCCAGTGCTGGGTGGTGCAGTGTGTAATCAAGTTTTAACTCCCTGTAGTGGTTTTTGTCCCTTCACAAAAATGATTTCTAACTCTGGTGCAAAAAATACAGCTGCATTTTATGCTCTACTAGCAAAACACAATGCCAAACCTTCTCCAGGAGGGGAGGAATGGGCACAAAATAACTGGTTCAACCTAGAAAGTGTAACTGATAGAATATGTTCTTTACAACATGAGGCAAAATTAAAATTTGGCCAAAACAAGTCCATAATTTGCTCTGTCCTAGGAGCATGTCTTAAGGCAGCTATAGATCACCGCCTGAAGCACCGCAATGAAGAAAAAGCAATAATAGATGCCCTTCAAAACTTAGCAGAAATCCTGCAGAAACAACTGGATGAGAAAATGAATGAGATTAATTTGCTGCAGGCTGCCTTAAGAGATTCTGACTCACCAAAAGAAACAGAAGAAAAAGAAACCCCACAAATTAGCCAAATTTACCCCCAAAAAGAACTACTGTTTGTGAAAAATTGTGCAGAAAATTGTTGTCCTCATATGAGACCCTTAACTAAAACTGAATACTTTTATGCCAATGATGAGGACTCTGAACTGCATATCACCACTAAACAAACACCATTCACTACTACTGAATTGGCCAAATTAAAAAAGGAGTACGGACGGCTCCCCCATGAATCTGAAACGGAATATGTGTTCCAAGTGTCCCTTACCGGGGGAGACCAAATTCAATTGACTGAACAAGAGGCCAGTGGATACTGGGGACATGGAGTTTTCTTAACAACGGGAGACAAACGTAACACGTGGTCCCTAACTGAGCATGCAGCTTTCTGGGCTGAGGGACTCAACCCTCTAAAAAGGGGAAACCCTCTAGCTATAATTGGTACTCGCGACCAACTTCTAGAAAGCGTCCACAAAGCCGCTTGCTTGCAAATGATACATGAAAAGAAATTAACTCCTGGATTTGAATCCCTGATGCAATTACCTGTGAGGCCTGAAATAATAACCCCTTTAATTCAAGGCCCTCCTGAATCACTTAAACCTACAGCAATTCTCCTTCAGAAAACCATAGCGGCTGTAGGTCCCGTAGAAAAGCTGGATAAATTCCTTGGAAACCCGAGCAACCAAACTGGATCTACTGATCCTGGGTTTACTCCATATTCAACACCCTCCCAGCCACCAGGTTCACAACTGAATTTACCTGCCAGTGATTGCAAAGTTTGGACATGGAGTGAAGTTGCAGAGGATTTGATTCTACCGAATCCACCTGTTCAACCTAGTGCACCCCTCCTGCCTCTGAACCTGGGCAGTGAGCCAAACCAACCTCTCCCTCAACATTCAGGCAATGAACCGAATACCCTAACCTCTTTAGATCAGATTAAAATGCCTGAATCCAGGAAAGATCTCCAACATGCTTTAGGACCATTTTATAACTTGCTGAGAAAAGGGGTAAAATGGGAATGGACTGCTTCTCAAGGAGCATTGCAGTTGTTGATTTTTGAAGCAACAGCTCCTCAAGCCCTGGGTCCTATTCACCCTACAGATCCTTTTCAGGTGGAATGGGGATTTACCAGTACTTCCCCACCTGACGGGGTGGCCCAGAGGGTCTCAGTAAGAAAGTGGTATGCTCAAATTGAACATTATTGTAATACTTTTTCAATAACTGAAGGAGCTGTAAAAAATCTGACAATACAAGAAACTGAAGGCTTGGGTAGAAGCCAAGAAGAACCTGCCTCAGTCATCAAAGTAGCCCCTCCTTTTTCGCCCGAACAATCAGCAAATTCTTGGTTTACCGATGCTTCTGCCAAACAAGAAGGAACGGTGTGGAAATACAAGGCTGTAGCCCTCCACACTTCCTCTGGTAAGCAAATTATTACAGGGGGGGAAGGCAGCACCCAAGCTGGTAAGCTGATAGCTCTTTGGAGTGTTTTAATACTTCTCTTGTCTGTATCTACACCGATTCCTATGCTGTGTTTCAAGAAATTGAATACCATCAGATTAATTCTCTGCCTCTCGGCGGCAGATTCTGTTGTGTTTGCTTTTCACAGAAGAACTCCGTGGGACATGAGGACCACATAAACCATGATGATGTTGTAGCACCTACCACCCAAGCACCCGTTATGCTAAGCCTGAGAATTTTTTTTAAATTGGACACTGCATAATTAAATTACTGATGCAAAACAATCTCTCAGAAATTCAGCCAGCTTGCTCACCTTTCCTGCAAACTTCTTTCAAAGGGTGGACAACCTGGTTACAGAAACGAAATTCGTTTAAGAAACGAACGCAAAGAGACATAACCGGTGTTGTGGGAACAAAATCAAGAGTTTTGAATAGCATTGATTCTGATGAATTCTGATGAATAAATTGGCTGCCACAACCAGAAATTTGACCAAATCACAACAACCACTGCTGTCAACCCACCAGTGGTTGTTATCAAACATATTTCCAAATTGGGAAAAGGTGAACAACATTTCTTTGGCTCTTAGCTGCATCCAAGCCCAGTTGTGGATGTAGTCAGTTGCTGCCTCAATCATAAGAGAAGGCAAAGAAGGCACTTTTCCCACTGAAATCCGGAAAATAATTTGATTTTTAATTGTGGTGGAACTTAGTGAATTTCACCTACAATCCCACCACAAACACAGCTACTGCCTTCGTACCGACCATACGCAATGCTTCAGTGTATTCAATATTCCCTATCATTGCATTAGGGCTGAATCATGATGGAGCTATTCTCTATCCTTCTGAGCATAGGGAATGGGCCCGTCAAATTAATGAAAAATGGCAAACTGTTAACTTGGAAGCTTGCATTGTTCAAGAGCAACAAGGGTTCATCTGTGAAAGTAATGCAATCAGAGCTCAAGACATTTGCTTAGACACAGAGCAAAATATCTGTCATTTTGAAATTCATCCTAATGAGAATTCTGAGACAGTGCTTGTGTATGTAGGTAATGGTTGTGCATGTTTAAGAACTGCTTGTGATAGAATATTTGTAGGCCAATTAGAAGTTAATACTAAAAATCACTCGAATTTTTGTGTATGTAACTTTACCAAAATTGGAGGATGTGATTTTTCCTATTTAGCTCCAGTTACTTCTCATTACCTTTTGCAATCCAATTACACACTAACTGATCAACTTTTGCCTAATGAATTTCACTTTGGTAAAGCAATTGCTGCTTCACCAAGATCTAATTGGATAACTGTTCACCACGATGTACAAGAAATACATCGTGTCTTAGAAAGGGTAAAGAAGGACGCTGAATCCCGTTGGTGGGAAACTCTTTTTGGGTGGTCCCCCACTGCTACAGGTGTCCCGAATAAGTTGTGTCATCCTATCATTGTTCTCTTGATTTTAACTTTGATTGGCTTTATCTTATCTGCTGTTTTGTTTATCTTGAATTGGAGAATCATGAAAAGAATAACGCGCTTGGCATCTGTAATGAATGTATACAATTTAGTGGATGTCCCATTCACCGGGGGCACTCCTAAAGCTATTGACACTAGACGAACTACACGTATTCAAATGAAAAATTGATTGCGTGCCTTGATTAACATTGTTGATTTTCCCTTGTATCCCTCCTTCTCCCCTTTTTTTCCCCTTCCCTTATCCCTGCCTCCTGGGTTTTGCTGCCGATGTTGGCGAGTCCTGAAGACTGCGGCAGAAGACCTCGAGCGTTCCTGACGACGATCGTGAGCCACGGGGTGGTGTAAGAGACGGTCCGAAGACCCTTCATCTGTCTCACGACCATCTACAGAGAGCGAGATGCTGAGCCTGGGCCTGTCCGAGGTGGAGGGCTAACCAAGCACAACGTGCCGGTGGTGCACCTGTTTGCAGTGAGCCGTGTTGGTCCTGCTGTGACAGCAGCGGGGACAGCGCGGGACATGCTGCCCGCTACCTGTTCTGTGCCATTAACCAAAGACAGTGGGCATTTTTCTCGCACCTGTTTGGCCACTTGCCCCTCGCTCCCGAAGGGGGTACAAAAAGACTCTCTAAGAAGACCCCAGTTGAGATCTCCCCACGGAAGAAGACGGACCACGAGGACTCTGCCGGCCATTGGTAGCTATAACCCTCCCCTCCCCTTCTTTCTTTCCTTCTCTCTCTCCCCTCTCTATTGCAATTACACAGCGTTGGTACGCAATAAAGTTTCTTGTGCTGATTAAAATTAATATTTTCCCCGTTTGTGTTTCTTTTGCACTTTGAGATTCGGTTAACGAACCATCACGAGCCCCGCTTGTCTTAAGCGGATCGTGACACCCGTGGGATGCTGAAAAACTGAGCAGGTGGCAAAGTTAAAATCACTGGAGTAAAAGGAGCAAATGTTATCTGCGAAACTGATCCGTCAACTCATTGCTCCAGGGCAAAAGGCAGAAGTCTGTTAAAGCCCTGAAAGAAAGGCACCTGAAATGCCTGAAGCACTCCCGAATTCAAAGGCTGCAGTTTCTTGCAAAACTTTTACAAAGTCTCCCTCCCTCTGCCGAACATGGAATTAATCGCAGGAGGCCCCACTGAAAAGCTGGGGGAAACAATAAAAGTGGTGCATCAAGCACTTCATGAAGTAAAAGCTACAACTCCACCTGAATAATAAGTTGATGCAATTAACAACTTGTTTCACTCAGGCCTACTTTGCCGGGGGAAGTTTGCTTCTTTCCTTTTTTTTTTCTAGGAGTGTCAGACATCCCTGCACTGAAGACAAGGCAAATGAGTTTGGGAGCAGAGAAACTTCGAGCAGCAAATTCATGCCTAGATATGATAACCATTTCTTCACTTAGGCTCTGTCACTTTGCATTAGGTACAAGAAGTTTTTCCTTCCTTTTAACATTGGTCCGTAATGGGCCAAATTTTCACTTTTCCTTTATGGAAGCCTACCAACGCATGTGATGGAGTTGTGTGAGAACCAATGGGACTTTCAAATTGTCATTGTAATTGCTTGCATTGTCAGTTTGTTAATATTTGTCATTTGTTTGTGTTTTCATCTCAAGTGACTTGTTGGGAGATCAAATATTAGTCAAAGCATTTTATGTACGCTAAGTTTGATTTCTTTTGCCACGCTTGTTTCATCTTTTTACAGAAAATATAGTGTAGCAAAAAGTCTTATGAATGGCTAATTTGTCTCAACAGATTTTATCTTGGAAGTTGGTACAAGAATTTAAACATATATGAAAACATACATACATGTATTGACTTTCCCAGTTCTACCTCAGAAGCTTTAGAATTATTATAATTTGGCTAAATTTTTAAAAATTATTATTTTGTGAACTAAAGAATCCTAATAGAACACAGAAGTGTTACATGAGAAAAGTCCCCCTTCCTAAACCAGGAGGGATAGCTGTGAACTGCAAATAAAATATGGCTATAAACACAAAAAAAACCTTCTACCAACTCTCAAGCACATCTAAGTATCTCTGATGTACTGTTGAGTTTCCTACATCCTAGAAGAGCATTTTAATTTTACCTTGCTTCTTTAAATTATGCTAATCAGTGTGGTAACCCAAAACACTGTGCTCCACGCATACTTCTTAGTTAGGGGGTACAGAGTGTGATAAGAGCAATTTACTCACTACAATTCAAAAGACAAGAAAGTTTCTTAGAATAATACAACTAAATTTGAAAGAGAATTAATTTCATTTTTTAATCCCACCAATAATAAAGCTGCAGTGTATATTTTGTGTCCAAATTCAATTACAACAGTGCTATAATCTATTCCCTGAAAAATTAAACATAGCCCTCACATAAAGATCTGTTTGCATGGAAACGTTTTGTATGAAAATGGTTTTACACTTTGTAAATTCTACATGGTAAAAATTCATTTTTCATAATGTATAGAATTACCCAGAGGAACAGGAATACTACCTGTGAAATTCTTCCAACTATATAATGATGTAGTCAAGAGAAAACCCTATTTTAAAGCCTTGGAAGCATGTAAACACACATCCTCAACAAACCCATTCATATATGTTACAGGACACAATTCTACTACAGGAACTGAAGATCCCCTTGAAACTTGACTGATTGACTGACACGTTAAGACTGGGGATACCCCCCGCCCCCGCCCCACCCAGGATTTAGAAATTAAGAGCCTCTGTGTAATTTTGTAACTAATTTCAAAAGACATTAAGTCAACATCCAAGAAATACACTATTAGGAATCCCTCACACCCGCTACCCATTAAAGAAAACTGATTTTTGGGTTCATGGGGTGGGAGGACTTGCTAACAAAGATTGAACTGATGATTGCAATTGGATTTACATTTGTGATTATTGAAATAATTATTGTGTTACTTGCATTATTACTTCTATCTTTTCTCTTACTAACCACTTTATACGTATCACCCCCACAGGCAACCCATAAACTGAAGAAAACATCAGAAGAAAAAAAAAGTCATTACAGTGTTTAAGCCAGGGGATGGAATGTCAAAGACTGAAATGTTATGGTTTATGCCTTAAACATTTTTATGAAGGACTTCTGCCTATTATAGCGAAACTGTGTAACAAAAGCTGCATGGAAGACCACCACACCCTGAACGGGCCTGCTGACGGAGGCCCTGGACTGCAAGTTGAGGGAGATAAGATAAAGTGACTCAGGTGTGGACTGGGGGAGAAGAATACATTCACAGGGGGCTGTAGCCCCAGGGTTATCTACTGCCAGGCCTGCACACACTCCCCCAACGCAGCGGGGAGGAGGAGAGGTTTTGGCTGTGTGGCACAGCCTCTGGCCAGATGCAGTGAACGCCCATCCTCCGCTGTGCAGACCAGCTCAGCTGTGGGGCCCCCTCACCCTGGGAAAGCCGCATCGATGGGACATCCACGTGACGGACAGCAGAGGGGGTGTCATGGCCCATCAAGGCCCCCCCAAAAGGTGTCCCCAGACCCTGCACCAGAGCACTGCATGTGATGCAACAGATCCAGTCTTACAAGAGGCAGTGTCAAACCTGCTCTCCAGAGGGGAGGCACCTGGGCGTTCCCACCTGGCCCAAACTTAGATTAATCCACTGGATCCTATACTTTTTGGCATGGGGGACCCTCATCACCAAGAAGATCAGATGGAGAGAATCAACAACACATCATTGGGACCCATGGAAGGGTGATATTTTCCTACCTAATCCCGTCACTCTCCCTGTTGTTGTCCCGACCTCTTTTTTCTATTTCTTTCTTTTTTCCTTTCCTCTTTCTTTCTCTTTCTGCTTTTACTATTAAATAAAATACATAAATGTTTTAGTATCAACATCTAACCTCGTTTGGTTTTGATCAAGTTTTGGGGTATATTTTGAACCTTTCTGGGTTCGATCCATTTTATTCACAGACTTAGTTTTCTTTGCTCTTCTGTGTTAAGACTGGGTTGTAACACCAGGCCTCGGAGGAGCTGCAGCACGTGGGGTGGCAACCCAGCCTTGTGGGGCTGTGAATCTCTCGATGCTCCCACAAAGGGGGACTGGTGTGGGCTGAAAGGCTCCGTGTGTTTCCCGTCGTGTTCAAAAGGAAAAAGGAAAATCCTCCTGAACTAAGGCAAAGGGGACCTGCAGCCCACTGGGGCGGGTGCTGAGCACCTCCAGCACCAATCCTTCAGTCCCATGCATTTCCCATCCTGGTCAAGATGCCCAGTTCCCAGTGCCCAGCAGGAGCTCCTGTATTTATAATCTGAACCTCCTCCACGTCACCAGAGGTTTTGCATATGAAGCGGAGAGTCCTGTTCAGTGTGACAACTGCTCCTCCTTTTAAACGACCTGCCTTGCCTGTAGCTCTTGACTGAGGCATTAATCCAATCAGCTGTGACAAACTTGTAGTGAAGCCAAGCACGAGTCAGGCTGCCTTTATTACTCTCTGCTTCAAAGACTTTGCTGATGTGGTGTCATGCAGTGTTCTGACTGTGCTGGGCCCTGGTTTGCACCAAGCTTTCGGCTCGGTTTCTCTGGAGCAGTTGGTGTGGAAGGTGTAAGTTGTGTAAGGAAGGTTGCCAGTGCAGATTCCTGAACACAGAGATGGTCCAAAGAAGCAAATGAAGTGCCACAGAGGTAGCTCAAGCAGTTTAGATTGATGTAAATGATTATTATTTTAAATTAATTCTGTGTAGCTGACAGGGACAACCACAAAACCAGGGATGAAATGCCAAGAGTGAATTTATTTTCATCATTTCACTAACCAGGAGATCCCCAAAGCAGCACCCAGGCAGAGGCACATGGGAGCAACATGAGAAGATTCCCAAACCTGCTGTTTCCCCCTCTTTATCAGGGATTTCCATGGGCATAATTTACCACTGTGTGCTTGGATCCTTCACACAGCAGAGCAGGAATCTCCTTTCCTCTGGGTCTCTCTGCAGTTGACAAAAACAATTTTTGTTTCAACAAAACAAGTCTCAGAAGTAAGGTTTAATGATTTTGCAGGAAGAATCAGTCACTGAGAAAAGCAGGATATTTGTTAACTACTTGTTGTTGTTGTTGTTGTTGTTTTAGCACAGTGTATATAAGGAAACTCCACAAAACCAGACCAGTGGTACCATGCACACCTTTAGTTAATTATACATTTCAGTTTCACTGGAGACCACAAAAGCTTTCAAATTCGTGGTTGGCTGCTCCTGCTCCTGCTCCTCAAAGAAAGTGAGCCAAATGAAGGGAATGGATATCACCTGCTCAGGCATCAGAGCAGGACACCTTGACCTGGGATGTCTCACAAGCTCTTCTGTTCAACTGAAATGGATTCTCATTTCACAGCCTGAACATGGTGCTTTTCCAGAATAAGACAAACGGGCTGTAAAACACTAAACAAGACTCCAAACAGGACGATCCAGGCCCTGCCCGGCCGCTCCAGGCGCTGCCCAAAGAACATGGTCCTGGCCCCGCGGCCCTCAGGGCAGGAGGTGGGAACGGAGGAGCCTGAGGGGGGTGTGAGCAGCAGGAGGAGTTGGTTTCATTTGTTTCTGTTTCTTAACGTCCACACCTGTTTTAACTGGGAAGAAATGACTTTTCCTCAGTGAATCCTACCTGCCTGGGATGTGGGGGAGCGAGGTGGGGCTGGGCTGGCAGCAGGAGGGCACAGCCTGAGCTCCTGGGGTGTCAGGCTCCCTGTGGTAGCAAGACACTTTCTTAGAATCTATAAATCCATTTAATCTACCCCTGAATGACTAAGCACCACCACTCTGGGGTTAAGACATGGCTGGGAATTTATCCCAATGGGGCTGTGACCCTCCTTATTTTTCCTTCTAATGCAAATCCAGGGAGTCCAGCCCGCGGAAACCACTCTGTAATAGAAACAACCCCGTTCTGCCAGTGTCCTGAAGGAAGGTGGGAATGGGAACAGGAATTTGCCCTCTGTGGTTTGCCTCAAGCACCCGTAACTACAGCTGTGCCCATAAAAGCAGCAGGCAGTGAGATGCAATATTCATAAGAATGTAAAGACTAACTCCTTTAGCCAGTGCCACTGTTAAAGTCAAGCTTACAGTATCAGTTCATATAACTTCAGAGCTGGCCCTGAGGGGATCCTGGCCAGAATCACATCTAAACCCAGCTTCAGCCCAGACTTCACAGCAATTCACAGCATTTCAGCAGTTTGTACCTTTTATGTGATGAACCAGTTCTGGTATTCTTAGATAAAAGATACCACAAGGAAAAGGCACACTTGAAAGGCTTTTCAGTGTTTCGCTGATAATCGCTTGGGAAAGGGAACCATTTGAATGAAACTAAAGCCTAAGAGACGCTGAAATACTCCAGCCCTTTATGGGTATTTGGTCTCCAAGACTGGAGCAAGGCTGGTCCAAGATCAAACTCTCTGAAATGCGCCTGTTGTGGACCTTGAGTCCTCATCACCAGCTGGTGATTTACACATAGGCTCATTCAGGCATAGGCAGAGAGGTGAAGGCACTGGCACTAGAGAAGTGTCCCTTCTTAACACAATGCCTTCCCTGTGGCTTGTGTGGGGAAGCCTGTACTGAGGCGTGCCTTGGAACAGGACTTCTCCCGCTTAGAACACCTGTAAATCACCAGCAATGCCATGGGCTGCGTGGGCATAAATAGGAGAAGGATCTCCCCTAAAGTGTGCCCTAAAAGTGTCTGCAGGAGATCTGCTGGCGAGATAGAGAGAGATAGAAATGTCTAACATATTTAAAGGGTTTCCAGATAACGTAAAAATCAGGCATGACAATGAGCCTGGAAGTCACAGATGCTGATTTACTCAGTGCTTCACAGGTAGCTGTTGTGATTTACTGTGAGGAAATCACGCAGTGCTTGACATCCCATTTCATTTGGAGCTGATTTATAACCACAGGCAGCCCAGAGCAGCTTTGGTCCTCATTCATGGAGCAGGATGACTTTGGTCACTTGCAGTTTCTACAGCATCTTTGTCAAAGCCGAGCCAGTTGTGCTTTTGTTTTTGCGGGTGTTCATTTGAATTTCCACATGTATTTTATGGCAGATTTTCACTGACAATTCTAACAATTATTCTTGCTGGAAGGGAACTAAGGAATACATCTCCAGATTCCCTGCTGGGTGTTCATAGAGAATCACTCCAGAGGAACAACAGGTACCATGCAAGGTGCTTTTACTCCAAGAAAAGCTGTCCGAGCTATTCGATGGCTGATCCCTCATTTAAACTGACGACAAACTGTAGAAATAAATTATGATGCTGTCCCTTGCATTAGAAGTACATATGAGGCATATGAGGTGTGTGTTTTGCTCTTGCTGCAGTGGGCTTATGACTTCTGAGAGTCCAGGAGCAGTAGTTCATCCTGAAGAAATAACCAGGCTGTGACAGTACTTCCCTGGGGATTTGTGCCACGAAATGAGGAATTTGATGTCTGTGTAGCCACAGAAATATGGAAGCTCACACTGTGCTGCAGTGCAGGAGGACACAAGTGCGGTCTGGAAGCCGAGCCTTTCACTGGTGGCATGCAGCCAACCCAAGGAGCACCCAAGCAGCAGTTCCAGGTGGCCAAAAGCTGCTCCTGGCCAAGAGTGATACCACATTTTAACTGGTGTGGGGAAACTACTTTTTATTTGGGGACTATTCCATATGTCTCCCCAAAAACCATCCAGCCTTTCCCTGTGTTTCAGCAGGCACCTCACCTCTGCAGGCCAAGTTTCCCCCTTTATAAAGAGTATGCACTGAGAAGGTTGACTCGCTTGGATACATTTCTTGTGGCTCCACTTCAGGCTCAGAAATTCTTCAGTTGAATGTATCTGGTTGCTCTTGGAGCTGAAATGCCCATTTTGCTCCCTGCAGTCTTCAGGGGTGCTGCCCAGGGAGGTTTTGGAGTCCCCATCCCTGGAGGTGTTGAAGGAAGGCCTGGACGTGGCACTCAGGGCTCTGGGCTGGGTGACACGGTGGGGATCGGGCACAGCTTGGACTCGATAATCTCAGAGATCTTTTCCAGCGTTAAGGATTCTGTGACTCTCTGAGTCCATGATTTAACACTCTCCCTACACATGCAGAGCTGTTGATCTTTAACTCTGATGTTCTACATCATCTGTGGGTATAAAATACCACACCTAGTCAGCAGGTATGGCCGTGGTCTGTGGAAATCACTGCTGAGGGGTTTATGCTGCTTCCCCCTTCCCAGCAGGGGGTTTTCATCTCCTCTCTGTGCTGCTGTTCTTGGGGTTAGGATCTGAGAGTGATCTTTGTTGAGCAGGATGTCCTGCCTAGTCACACTTTGGGTGTCACACTGCTCAGACACTCCAAGGTCCCTGCACCTTGTGCCAGGTGGTGCCATCACAGTGTCCCCAAAGCCTCAGATGCTCTGTTCGTGATGCTCATTTAAAAGGTTTCTATTTCAATGGAACGGAAGCTACTCTTCATTCCTTCGGGATTATGCACTTACCCTTTATGAATGTTTCAGGCTGCTGCTTTTGGCCCAGCTATGGCATATTCTGGTTTGTTTCTCTGAGGTTTGCACGGGCATTGCTGCTGGGACATTGCTGGAATTGAGTCAGCTGGAAATAGGTGTATTCCCACTGCTGTTCCAAGGCCAGTTCTGACCTCAGGTGACCCTGCTGTGCTCAAATAGAGGTAGGCAGGACCTCTGTGCAGACCTTAGTCACAGAAAGAACCCAAACATCACATGTATCTAAAAGATTCTAGAACTGGGGAAAGATCCAAAGGGTTTTGCTCTATCGATCTCATTCTCCTTTTAAACAGAAGTAGCTTTTCGTAATGAAATGCAGCTCATTTGTCCCTCATTGCCATCTTGTTTTCCCGCAAATTGGCTGCTGGTACATGCAGCCAGCAGAAGGTGACTTTGCAGAAAGACGACCACTGAGTTTTCAGGCCTCCTTTCTGTATTTAGTTCCCAAGGTTTCCAGTTTCCATGGAACTTAATTTGATTGTAACTTTCTGGATACTTGCTATAAAGCAGAACCCTTGCATGTGATGGTTGCATTCCAATATTCTTCCCTTAAAAGTCTCTGTGCAATAAAGCAACCTGATAGTAACTTTCTCCCTTCCACAGCTGCAAAATGAAGTAAATTCCAGCCACATTTCCACTTTCAAGGACGCAGAACATAAGAGGACAAGGGGCAGAATTATAAATGGACTGCTTAATCAAAGTGTGGTATTTCTGTGAGCAAGCCTGGTATTTGGTGAGGCCTGACAGGTGTTTTATGGGCTCTGGTGTTCCCAGAGGTTCAGAGGAGCGCTGCTTGGACCAGGTTTTGACCAGGTTTTAACCATGTTTTAACCAGGTACTGAGAAGATGGTGCACTGGGATACTGGAATAAATCCATTCCAGCTTTACATCATCTGTTTAAGGGATTTTACACCGTCAGCTGGTGCTGCTGAAGCTCTGCCTGTGTCACTCTGGCTTTTTTGTTTTGAAGGTTTCCTTGCATTCTTTAGCCCTCGTGATGTGACTGAACCAAGGCAGTTGTAATTTTATGTAATTAAATAAAATGCTAGAGATATGGCATTCTCTGCATCTGCTGGAACAAGTTACAGTTGCTTATTTTTTGTCTTTCTAAAATCAAGGCAAAACAAATACACAAACCTGATAAAATGACACTAAAAAAAGTGAATGGGATTATTATCAGATAAAGGATTTGTAATGCCTGAAAAGATAATGATAGCATGAAATATAGGATAACTTAATTACCTAATATAAGGTGCTTATTTTATCAACAGTGCCACTCCAGTAAAATTAAACTGCAATTACTTATATGAAGTTTTTGCAGGAAAACAGAAGAGATTTAGCTCACTAATGAAGGCCTTACCAGATGCAAGTGTACTTCCTTACCGATTCTGCTGCAAATACGTGTATTGTATATTTACTCCTCCTTTAATATCTTCATAGTTACTTTCAGCTCCCTAAAAAAGTAAATACGTCTGTTGTGCAACTGTATATAAACAGGCTATCAGTTAAAACCAACACGCAGCCTGCCCAGCCAGACGGAGCCACGTGGGATTAGAGCTTCACCTGTGCAGACTGCAGCACCCACAGGCTCAGGAAAGCGCGATGGGAAAGCACAGCTCAGGTGACACAAGCTGGCCTGGGGTTCTTCCCCACAAAAAGCGAAATGGGCCTCACAAAAGCCTCATTTCTCAGGAGCACAGATGAAAGCAGCAGAATGGTTCCTATTAGCCTAACTTTGACTAACAGAGTGCCCAGGAAAAGAAACCTGGTGGCTGGCAGGGAACTCCTGGAGACAGGCATTGTCTGTGGAGTTGAGAATTTCCCAGAGATGTGTTCTTGTGTTTTTCTCCTGTGTAATTTCCCAGGAGAATGTGTTGCAAGACAGGCCTGAGGAATGGCTATCCCTAAATATGCAACTCTACTTAAAGCTTTAAAAATTACTTTACAAAGCTGTATTTTACATTTTCTCTGAATATAATCCAGTTGTACCCTACAGTATCCATTTGATCACTTATTAATTCATTTAAATATATGGCTTTTTTGGGCTGTGAATTGCATACGTAATTCACTTTTTTTTGGTCTTGGAGAAACCATACAGACCTCTTTTTCCTCCTTATTTAGTGTCTGTCACGATGCTACAGAAATACTCTGAAAAGGCTGAGAAATGTTTGTCCTGATGAAAGACGATCTGTGCAGCATAGAAGGAGTGGTGCTCGGCCTGGAAGTACCAGTTCTGGTGTCCTATCCAGATACTTAATCCCTAAGGAGTCCTGGAAGGGTCCTGAGGCAGGAATTTGTGACCCTGATGGTTTTCATGTACCCCCACTGTGCCCATGGGCCCAGGAGCCCCCTTTCAGCCAGCCCAGGGCTGTACTCTTGCTGCTCCTTGTCTTCCCTGCACTGCTCCTGGATGGGCCTTTTGGATGAGCTGACACAAGGGACTAAGTTGTCTTCCTCCTGGAGCAGATGTCCAGGGCCAGGATTTACTGTCTCTGCCTAGGAACTGTACGTGGGGATTTTTGCTATGAAATCTGGATGTTTTTCACTCCACTTTTCTTTTCTCAGCACGAGGAAAGGGAATCTCCCTGCCTCTTATACCAGTGCCGTTTCTTTCAAAGGATTCTCACCAACTCTTTTCCCATTTCATGTTTCTTTTACTCCCTCTTCACCTGAGTTTATCAGTTTCAGTATACAAGGACCAAATAGACAAAGAGTGAACAAAGTGCAAAACAAAGATAGATTGAGAATTGAGAGATATAGCAACAATTCAAGAATAAATCTCTGCAGCTTTTCCATGCGTTTTCCATGAACAGGCTGCTTTTGCAGCCTACAATCACTGCAAAAGTTCAGGAGGGACAGGAGTGGAAAGACAAAATCTTATCCTAGATCTCTCCCATTCCCCTCTCTGGTGTGATGGATGGATGGATGGATGGATGGATGGATGGATGGATGGATGGATGGATGGGTGGATGGGAGGGTGGATGGGTGTAACTGCTTCTTCAGATAGTTGTTTATTCTAGTGTTATCAGCTTAGAAAGACACAGTAGAACAGAACATGACAAGAGAAGACGAGAAAATGGCTGCCCATCAAGATTCCAAAGCCTTTTTTATAGGTAAATTTTCCAATTAAAAATTGAAACGACAGATATTTTTACTTTTCATCCAATGCTCAGTAAATTACTCCGACACGCAGGCCAGAACTGCGGTATTTTTCATCCAATCATCCTAAACTACCTCTGCTGCAGAATATGGAGGACTAGAAGAAGAAAGACAGAGATAAAAACTACAAGGGTTCCTCCATCTTGGAACTTTTACTATTTATCTATTTATGACATTAATAAACCTAAAACTTCTAAATTCTTCACCCTGTGACATCC
Source organism: Monarcha castaneiventris obscurior (assembly GCA_026261815.1). NCBI lineage: Eukaryota > Metazoa > Chordata > Aves > Passeriformes > Monarchidae > Monarcha > Monarcha castaneiventris. Next base: position 21,535 of record JAMPIT010000460.1, read on the forward strand.
TTACATCATATTCTATCACCTAGTTCACATCTGTGTAGATTTTAGTTCCTCCCAGATGGTAGGGAGTTTTCTCCATGGATAAAGGTCAAAAACAACGCTGTCCAGGGGGGCTTTTCTCTTCAAAACAGGCAGAGAAATATTCCCTGCACTCTGGATTCCCACAGGAAAGAAGGAAGGCAGGAAGGCAGGCAGGAAGGGAGGGAGGGAGGGAGGAAGGAAGGAAGGAAGGAAGGAAGGAAGGAAGGAAGGAAGGAAGGAAGGAAGGAAGGAAGTAAGGAAGGAAGGAAGGAAGGAAGTAAGGAAGGAAGGAAGGAAGGAAGGAAGGAAGGAAGGAAGGAAGGAAGGAAGGAAGGAAGGAAGGAAGGAAGGAAGGAAGGAAGGAAGGAAGGAAGGAAGGAAGGAAGGCAAGGGAGAGACTTCTTGGTGAAGTCTGGGCACCCAGCGGGCAGGTTGGTGAGCACGGGGCTGGAGCAAATGCTGATGGCGGCAGGTGAGCAGCCGATCCGAATGAGGTGAGGAGGACACATGGCTGGGCCGGGCAAGCTGGAATGGGCAACCTGCAGGGCCACTGGAACAAGGACTGACAGCCCTGTTTTTGGGCCGGAGGTGGATCGTGGGCCATGGAGGACAGAAGGGAAACTCGGCTGGGCTGGTCATAGCCTTGACAGACATGGAGGTGGTGTGTCTGGTAAGGCAGTTGATTAACGCTTTTTGTTCTTGACACAGTTTGTGCCTTAATCAGACCTCCCCGGATGGGGGAGATTTGTTAGAGTCCTTGCCAGGAGTCTTAAGAGATGAACTGGACCTTCAGCCTTCTTTGCTCTTAGATAGCTGTTTATTAAGTTGTTATCAGCTACAAGGTTACAAGGAACGTAGTGGGAATAGAAGAAAGCTGCAAGTGACCTTGTATCAAGATTTTGCAGCCCTTTTAAAGGCATTTTACCCAATAGAAGTTTGAAACTTCGGGTATTTTTACTTTTCCACCAATGTCCAGTAAAACACCTTGTAACAAACGCAGACAGGAACTGCAACAAATTCTACCCAGTCATGCTAAACTACTTCTGCTGCAGAAAATGGAGGTCTTGAAGAAGGAGCACAGTGTCTAAAACGATGTAAACATCCACCATTTTGTAAACCTCACTATTTCTCTATTTACTACATAAACAAACCTAAAACCTCTACATTCTTCACCCTGTGACATGCCTACATAATATTCTAATATCTAGTTCACATTGGTGTACATTTTAATTCTTCCCAGAGTACAGGCAGTTTTCTCCATGGATAAAGGTCAAAAATGGTATTGTCCAGGGGGATTGAACGCTTCAAAACAGGCAGAGAAACACTCTCTGCACTTTGGATTCCCACAGTTGCTGAGCTAGGAGAGATCCATGATGCAGATAAGGGACCAGGGGAGGAGGAGCCATGCTGACTTCTTCCACCTGCGTTATTTACCCCGTCCATTGCAGGGAAACCCAAGTACTGAGATCCAGTGGTAATGGAGGGCAGGGAGCATTTCCTGCCTGTGACATGACATACTGGGACAGGGTTTTCTTACACTGAGTCCTGCTTTTCCTCCTCCACACTCCAGGCATACCCACAGTTCAGCCATCTCCTTTTTGTACCTATGGCATTAGTTATCTTGCTGCAGCATTATGCATTATGTGTCCTTAAGCAGATTACAGCCTGAAATAAATTCCAGTTTCATGGAAAACGCTATCAGAGTCCATGGGAATTCCTTACCATGTGATTGTGGTTGTACTTCCTGTTGTGCTTATGGCTAAAACCATTAAATGATCTGTATTTTTAATGCTTTCTTACCGGTCTCCTATAAGTATCTATTCCTCATAAGTGGTCAGAACATTCAGTCCAAACGTGGGTAAGTTTGGTTTTTATGCTGTGATCTTATGCCAGATTATTAAACACTTAGGCTAAAGCTGGATTCAGTGGAGATCCTCATACTTCCCAGTTGGTTCTTTCAGGTCTGCAAAGCCAAATTCCTGTGGATAGCTACCAGCTGTCAAGGAAATGGGCTGATATCCATGAGCGAAGAAAATCCTGAAGCTGGTCACTTGCCTTTGGTAGCTGCCTGACATAAGAGCTCTGGTGCTCAGGAGGCAAGGGCTGCTGTGTCAGGCAACCCAGCATGGAGAACTACCCAAGTGCTGTGTGAGTCCTGGCCCGCAGCATTGACAATGGAGATCAGCTGAGCCCGGGAAGAAGGGAGAGGTGTGGTAAAGATATTTTAAGGTTTGCCTTTATTTTTCATTATCCCACTCTGATTTGATTGCTAGCAAATTAAATACGTTTCCCCAGGATGAGCCTGAGTGTCGTGGGGTTAGTCAAAACTTGACAGACAGCCCTCTGGGCCAATGCGCTTCTCGAAATTTTACATATTTAAGCCCCACAGAAGGCGAGAGTTTTAGGAGACACAGTTTCCTGGCTCAGGTGGGTGCAGGGCCGGGAGTGAAAGGGGGAGGGTTAGGCCCCGTTCCTGGAGCCTGTGGGCCCGGGGATGGGGCGCCCCTGCCTCCTGCCTCCTCCCCTCCTTCTCCCGGTGAGGAGGGGGGCAAAGTTCGGGGGTCCCCGGCCTTCCGTTCCGGCTCAGTGCGGGGACGGCAGAGACGGAGGGATGGCCCCCCTTCCCCGGCCTGCACGGCTGGGGACAGGGCTCCTGCCTTCTGCCCCCTGGGGATTTTTGCTGCAGCATGGACTCAGATTTATGGGGGGGGGCGGGAAGCTGTTCCCCTCAGCCGCGGGGGGTGGCTGCCGTCTCCAGGGCTGAGGTCGTCTGAACCAGAGCCTTCAGAGCAGCCAGTAAACTTCGCAGCGAAAGGGAAGAAAGGACACCCCTCTCCAGACTGTGCAACGCAGCAGCCCGGCAACATGGCGGCTTCAGAGCCAGGGAGAAGGAGAAGGCGGGCTCACGTGGGACGGATCTGCAAGGCTGCACTGCGTGAACTCGGCGCGGGGAACTTAAACATCCTTCTGCCTTGCGTGGTATAAACTGTGATATCGCAGACTGTTTGTCTCCTTAATCCATGTTAAGAACATGGGGGAATGGGCATTTTCTTTTTCTTGAGTGGCTTGTAAAATGGCTAGAGTGCCTATGCCAGGCTATATACATAAAAGCAGGGAGAGGCTTATTTCTATAGCCTGGTGGCGAGAGAAAGCCTAAATGTTCAAGTCCAAAAAGAAACTGGTTCATTCTTAAATTAGTAATTAGCCCCATGTGAAAAGCCTGGTTTTTTAGCAGTCGTGAGAGCTGTGAAAGGGCTCATGGAAAAGAGGGGTAGCAGTTTGTATAGCCACGTCAGGCTAGAGGGAAACCCACTTTTCTCCCCCTTGTCCTAGGACTGTGACCCTGATTTTGGGAAAGGGGAGAAAGTGGGGATGGCTCTGAAAAGTTTGTTCTGTTGTTTTAACATCTGGGTGTTAATTAAACTTTTTTTCCCCTTCTTTCAAGTTGTGTGCCTGCTTTTGCTTTTCCTCCTAACAGCTTATCTCACTGCAAGGACATGGGCGGGGGAGGGCTAGTGCCCACAGTTTAACCCTTAAACTGCTACACGAATTAGTGTTCCGCCTGGGGAACCAAATTCAACCCGCTACACTGAGCAATCTCTCTGTTCTTGTCTCAGCCCACAAGTCTTTGGTCCTTATTTTCTCTCTCTGGCCAGCCAAGGTCAACCGGCCACAAGCAGTGAGTACTGATGCCTGCATTCCCCACCAAAGTGAGGCAGACACTCAACAGACGAAGCCCGGGGCCCCGTCCTTCCTGGCCCCAGATCCCTATGATTGCCGTCCCTGCTGCCCCCAGTGGCAGCTGCCTCCCTCCCCGCCCCACTCAAGGCTTTCTCCCCATCCTCCTGGAGACCATGGATCACTGGCTATTCTGGCTCTTGCTCTTGTAAAGCCTTATCCAGTACCCGCAGCCCGTGGGCGATGCTTTGGATGAGGCGACGCGTCTGAGCATGGATGTACATGCGATGCGCCAGCAAGTGGAGAGGATTCTTCTGGAGAGGGAGGTGGAGCAGCTTATGCTGAGGCAGAGCGGAGGGGCCTGGGGACACCTTGCAGCATGGGCAGGTCTGGCTATTTGCTGGGCTCCCGATCCTTCGCTTGGCCCTACGGTTTATCTGGAGGAAAAGGAGCCGCAGGAGAGAGGAGCGTGAAGAAGAAAACGATGGTGCAAATGAAGAGGAAGTCAGGAATGCGGATGCAAACCAGGAAGAAGATGCTGGAAATGAAGAAGCTGATGATGCCAATTGGGAGGAAGACAACAATGATGATGGCAATGTCCAGGAAGTCGGCCATGTTGCTGCAAATGAAGAAGACGATGGTGGAAATGATGTTGTCCGTGAGGCTGCAAATGCAGAAAACAACAATGATGCTGCAAATGGAGCCCAAGAAGAAGAGCATGATGGGGAGGATTACATTGGAAGGATTGCAATGGAGCGCATACAGTGGCCTGTACAGGACCTGCAGAAAGGCTGTGAGTGGACAACTGACCTGATGGACAGTTTCGCCATTTACTTTGGCCGCGTCTTGTCTAACAGTTTCTACCCGGTGCTGCAACGAGCTGTGGGGGTGGGCAGTGCCTTCGAAGGTTGGAGTCCCCATGAGCAGGATGTTGTGTACCGTGTGCTCGTGCCCATGAATCCTCCCCGAGGCCACACCTTCCAGCTGGAGCTGGACACTGCGGGCCAGAGGCGCGGGAGGAACTTCCGTGTCCGTGTGCAGCTGGAGTGCACCTGCAGCAGGGAGCAGCGGGGCGAGAACATGCTGTGCTTCCTGCACCAGCCCCAGGAGGAGCTGAGGAGCAATCAGGAGCCCAGCCTCCTACACACCCTGTGCACCGGCTCCTACCTCGACGTGCAGAAAACTGCCCGCTGGTTCTACCAACTGGTGAGAGCAGGCTGGCCAGCTTTGCCTCAGTCACACAATTGGCATTTAGTGCTGCTGCCCTCCAGACGCTCCTGCCAGTTCCAGGTGAGCAACGGCGCAGAAAGCTTCCGCATTGAGATGCTGTTTGGGGTGCGGCAAGGTGACTCAGACATCTTTGTAAGCAGCCAGCCTAGGGAGGCCTGCACGCCAAGCACAACATGGCCCGAGAGCTACGCCGTGGCAGAGACAAAGTTCTTCAAGTCCATCACCAGGCAGGCCCCCCCTGACAGCTTGCACCTCAAATGCCTGCAGTTCTTCACCCGTCTGTAGCTGGGCTCAGGCTTTTCCACCTACACCATCAAGACCATTGTCATGCACCTCCTGACCATCATCCCCGTGTCACGGTGGCGCAGGAGAGATTTTGTGAGGCGACTGGTGGATATCAGCGAGGGCTTGCACTTCTGTGTGCAAGTGAGATGCCTCAACCACTTCGTTGTGGGCAACCAGAGGCTTCCTGAGAAGATCAGGTTGCCCCCAGAGGTGCAAATGGCCGAGACGTGCAATCTCTTCCACCACCTGGTGATGGATCCTGTTGCCCACTCCCAGGCGATGAGTGAGTACGTGGATCTGCAAAAGTGGTTCAGAAGAACCCTTAACGATGAGCACTGAAAGATGTTCTCCTGCTTAGAGCTGTGCTTTTGGGGCTGGCAGCTGGAGGCAGAGAACCCCCTCATAGTACAGGGGAAAAGAAGGGACAATGTGGGACATAGAGAAGGAAGGGAAAATGCTGTGCAGCAGCATTCTGCCAGCAACAGCAGCAGCAGCAGTGGTGTCGTCTCAACAGTCTCCTCAGCACCACATGCAGTGATGACCAGGTTGGCTACACAGATCGGGGAGCACGCAAGAGGAAATACTCTGATTCCCTTTTGTGTTCTCTGGGCTCTGTGGGCAGAATCTGCTCCCTGGGGAGCAGCTGACGCAGACCTGAGCGTGCAGAACATGGAGAGGGCGCTGCTCAAAGGGCAGTGGGAATTGCTGCCATGCCTTTCCTCTAGAGCAAAAATGCACTCGGGGAGAGAAAGCTAATGGAGCTGAAGAGGCCGTGGCCGGGGGCCTTGTGAGAGAGAGTCCCATTAGCGCCAGGACTGTGACTGCCCCCACCTGTTTGTTCCACTCCACTTTCCCTCGGAGAGCTTCACCTTGTGCAAAGATGCGGATCTCTGAATCCCAGAAGAGTTACCGTTTGGAAGGAGCACCGGTGGGATCATCTTGGCCAGGGCTGCTCCAGCAGGGTCTTCCCGCTGCACATTGCAAAGGATTGCGTTTGGGTGGTTCTTGACTATCTGCGCTCAGGGAAGCTCCACAACCTCAGGGCAATGGGTTCCAGTGCTCACTCGCTGCACTAAATGTCAGATGTGCTGCAGAGTTGCTTGAAGTCAGTGGAAAATTGATGGGGCTGCTTGAGAAAAATATCAGCCGGGCCTCTCACCTCTCTTGGCCCTGGCTCCAGCAAGGCCTAAGGACAGAATGACGTCTGCACTGAAGCAGAGGCCTCTGGGCCCCATGTTGTTTCCCCGAGGCCCAGAAGAGCAGCTGCACCTCTCTAGCGCCTTCGGCCTCACTGCCCTTCACTGCACAGAACAAGCCGTGTTACAAATCTGGTCCTTCAAGGAGAAGAGAAGGCGTGCAAAGACTCTGGCAGAGGTCCCACGGCCTCTCCTGCCGCCTCAGCAGGTGCAGGGCCACGGCAGGGTTGATTCTACCTCCTCGTATCATTTCCTTCTCCAAAACAAGTCACCCAGAGCCGCAGTAAGCCCTTTGCCACTCCTGAGAACGCGCACCAAGAGAGCGCGTGCCTTACGCGCATGGCCAAAGCCACCAAACCCCAGCTGTAACGTGCAAGTGTTCCCGGCCTTTGGCAAGGGCCAAAAATTAGAGAAAGAAAGAAGCGGGAATGTGGGACAGAAAAAGAAAAAAGAAACCGGGAACAAAAAGGGAACCAAGAGGAAAAATCAGCGCTGCTTGCCTGGGATCAGTCAATGGACGCTGTCCCTCCTTGTCCCCGGAAGGGACACCTTTGGCTCAGCGTTGGACCGACTATGTCGGAGCTGGCCTGAAACTTTGTCCATATAAGAATCTAGATTTTCATTTCATAGATGGATATCTAGCCTCTATACATAGAATACTCAAAGGTTGAGTAATGACCATATATAATAGTAAAGTTTAATTAAAAAACAATACTAATCTAAATAATAGAAAAGATACATAATATGTCATTATTTTATGACAATATATAATTAAAATGATAAAATGATCATCCAGATAAAATATGATAAAAAGTAATTAGAAAGAGCCGACTTACCATGCTGAAGTGCTTCTAAGCAGAAATGAAGCCCAGCTGCCCTGGGATCATGTGATCACAGAATCACAGAAGGCCTTGGCTTGGAACGCTCCTTAAAATGGTCTTGTTCCAAGCCTGCTGACAAGGGCAGGGACACCTTCCGCTAGGCCAGGTTGCTCCAAGCCCCGTCCAAGCTGGCCTGGAGCATTGCCAGCCATGGGGCAGCCACAGCTTCTGTGGGCAGCGTGGGCCAGGGCCTCAGCAGCCTGTGAGCCCAGACTTTCTTGCACATCTCCACTCTAAGCCCACCCTCTGTCAGTGGCAGGCCACTGCCCCTAGGGCTGGGCCTCCAGGCCCTTGCAAACAACCCCTCTGCAGGTCTGGGCCGGGCCTCGTGCAGGGACTGGAAGGCCGCAGGAAGATGCCCCCAGAGAAGCCCTTGGAGAGCACTGGGGCCACGAGTGCCACCACCAGGGCAGCGGGCAGGGCCTGGCGCAGCCGGCGGGGCCAAAGGGCGCAGGGCACTGTAGAGGGGTGGCTCGCATCGCTGGGACATGAGTCCCTGAAAGGCCTGCACAACCATAACTTGGATTCTGAGCTAGCAGGAGCGCTGAGCTCAAACCAAGCCGGGAGTCCTTGAACTATCTGTGAGCTGATAGTGGAAGCAATTGGGCGCTGGGCCATGGACAGATGTTATGTAACAACAAGATATTGTTAAACCACAAATAATTAGCATGAAGTGCATGATTTAGTGATTATACCTAATAGTTATTTGGCTTTATAAGACTTTGTAACTAATTACAGTTTTACTGACCACATGTGTTATAATTAGAAGGGTATATAAGAAAAACTACTTCAGGATCATATATAAGGAAGACGAATGAAGCAATAAACGGAACAAGCTGCTAACTCGTATCGAGTCGTCTCTTGATTCCGGTGCCAGTCTCCCAACAGGGCACAGGGCGCTGAGGCCCTGCCAGCCGGAGCTGGGAGCTCCGCTGTGCGGCCGGCAGAGAGCCGTGGGAGATGCGTGCAGCAGCAAGGACACAGGGCTTCTGGATGGGTCAGACGCCAGAGGAGAGCTTGAGAATGCTCACTGAAGGATTAGGGCGTCTCCCTGTGCGGAAAACAATTCACAAGGCCTGAGGTTTAGTCTGAAAAAGACACACAGGAGTCCTGTAGTCTTATTGGAATAAAGGCAGATGCCCCAGGACGTTTCTCATGGGGTGTCTCAAATCGTTGTGGGGCGCAGCCTCCTTTTTGATCCTAATTTCCAGCTGCATCACCCTCTTCCTTCCCCCATTGCCTGAGGTACTCAGAAGGCACAGACTTCCCGAATCGCTCGCTCTATGGCCCCCTCTAATATGCACCCTCTGGGGTTTTTATATACAGATATATCACCAAACACTATTCTTAACTCTGTTAAGCTTTTGTTCTTCTTCTCTAAGTTCAGGAATTTAACACGGCCTTGGCTGAGCAACAGTGCGTGCCAGTCAGTAACATTCTCTAGAACAGAGAACTTCTTTTGCTCCTTCCCTATCTGGGAGTCCCTGGCCCTATGGACAAGCAGATTCACGCGGTCTGTTTGTCAAGAGACGTTGCTCTTATTCCCTTCATCCCCCTCCAGAAAGGTAGCGAGGTCAAGAGCTCAACTGAAGTGCTTCCTGGCCCCTTCATGCAGCACGGAGAACATAGTGCGGCAGCTGGGAGTGGTGGCAGGTCAGGAAAAGAGGGACATGCTTGCCATGCCACAGTCGTGGTGGGATGAGTCCCACACTGGAGCGCTGTAGCCAATGGCCAGAAAGCCTTCAGAGGGACAGGCAAGGGAGGAGAGGCGCTGGGGTCAGCGTCTGTATAAGGGAGGGCTCCAGCTGTCTTGAGCTTCATGCTGGTGCTGATGGGGTTGAGTGTTTCTGGGTAAGAATCAGGGGGAAGGCCAACAAGGCAGATAAGGTGGAGGGGCTCTGGTATAAAGCAGCCAGGCAGCGTGAAGAGGCAGGCAAGATATTCCCTGAGCAGCTGGGAGAAATGTCAGCATCGCTAGCCCTTGCTCTCTTAGGAGAGTTCAGTGGAGCAGCTGTTAACTTTCCTGGAGTCTTGGGATGAGTTTTGGCTGTCATGATCCGCTAAGACAAGCGGGGGTCCTGATGGTTCGTTAACCGAATCTCAGAGTACAATAGAAACACAAACGGGGAAAAGTATTAATTTCAATCAGCACAAGGCACTTTATTGCGTACCGATGCAGTGTAATCGTGATAGAGAGGGAGAGAGATATAAGGAAACAAAGGATAGAGAGAGATAAAAGGGGGGGTTATAGCTACCAATGGCCGGCGGAATCCTCGTGGTCAGTCTTCTTCCGTGGTGGGATCCCATCAGGGTCTTCTCAGAGAGTCTTTTTATATGCTTTTTAGGAGCGAGGGGCAAAGGGCCAACAGGTGCAAGGACAAAGCCCATTGTCTCAAGTTAATGGCACAGAACAGGTAGCAGACAGCATGTCCAGCGCTTTTCCTGCTTCTCCTTTCCCAGGATAAATCCCACCAGGTTACCGATACATAGATTCTTTTCTAAAAGCTAATCCCCCTAAATAACAGTGGAGTCTTCTTCGGTATTATCTTTGTCGATGTGCACAACCGCAGAGCAAATATGTCAGGTCTCAAACCCGTCTCCTATCCCTGACACATTCGCTCAGTTCAACTCACGTGCCTCCTGTGAGGGACACCCTCCACACAGATCCTGGTTCTAATTCCTTGGATCCACAGCACGGTTTTTGCCGGATTTTAGCCAGGGCTTCCCCTGTGTAAGGGATAGGGATACACAGGAGGAGTGTGTTGGGCTCCCCACCACCATCACTAGTGGTTTCAAGCCCCCAGGAGCTCTTGTGTCTCCCTTTTCCCAAAAATATCCCTCTGTCCCCTACTTCCCGATGTTTCCCCTCAGCAGTGCAGAGCCTTTTCCCGCCCTTTTTCCCCTTCAGTGATGGCCCCGCCCCCTCAGACCACGCCCCCTCAGCGCTGCTGAGACCCAGACCACGCCCACCATCCTGGCCACGCCCCCTTGGCTGAGAAGGGCTTCCTGCCCTCCTCTCCCTAATTATCGCCCTCAGCTCCTCCCTCGTTAATATGTCACTAATTAGGCCCCTGGCAGCCAAGAGCAGGGGTTTGGAGGAGCTCTGTGGGACACCCTGGCTGTGTTGGGCAGGGCAGAGATGCCCAGTGTTGCCCCCCCATTCAGGACAGGGATCTGGGGCACAGTGAACCCCTGGGAAAGATGCTCCCTCCCAGCCCGCACCTACACAAAAGGGAGGGGAGGAAAGCAGGGTGCCAGAGACACAGAACCCCTCAAGAGTTCCCCAGCTGGGTGTTCTCCACCCCGCCCTGCCCCTTCCAGCTCCATGCCGTGTTTACAGGAGCTCAGAAAATGGAAAAAAAAGAGAAACGAGCTCCACAGCGAATTCCTGAACGAAAAGCCCATCAATGGCCAGCAGGCTCTTGTGGCTCCTTCCTGAAAATCGGGGCTGTGGGGAACATGACGCAGGGTGTCCCAGGACACAGAGCTGGACACTGATCCCTCCTGGATCTCCCTGGCACCCCTGTCCCAGGCAAGGATGGTCCTGCATATCCTCCTGGATCTGTCCCAGGAAGATCCCTGCTCCCTGGTGCTGATGTCTGAAAACTGGGCAAGAAACCAGTGCTCCATAGTATGAGGCCTATAGAGCAGGTATTTGTTTATTCGATGCAGGGAGAGAGGGGGATAGCTCCACCACAAACTCACTCGTCCATTCTTTGCACAGTACCAGCTTTTATACCTTTTTTACTCAATGTGCACATTATACTTTCCTAACTTTCATATTGCATCATATTTTCTAGGTACATGATTATGTAAGCCCATGTAGCACATGTGTGGTTTTTGCACGAGGTGGTCGTCAGCCTCCTGGTGGTCGTTTTGGATGAAGGCTCATAAGTCTTCCTCAGGCTTGAACTTTTCACCCTTGCCTTCTGCGCATGCTCTATGATTGTCTGCTCAAATAGTAGACAGCTTTTTGCAGTTAGCTTGTTCCACTAAATTTGCTGATTTCTAAAAATTGCTTCATTCCCATACCCTGTAACAAAGTAACTACTTCTTTTAGCATAGCTACTGCTTTTCCCGTAGCTGCAGCTTTTTGCATAGTTCAAGCATTATCTCATTACCTGGACATCACTTCCAAGGCTCTGGCAGCACAAGGGAGAGCCCTCCCTTGGCCTTTGCTTTCAGCAAGGCCCCAGTTTGGGCAAAGCCTGAATTCCCTAAGGAAGCAGCTCCCATTTCCACTGTGTTATAAACAGGAATAGAGAGTTGGCTTTCATATAATGAGTTTGTTAATTGAATTATGAAGTAAATGAGTTCATTTTTATGTTAATGAGGGGTTTGATTAGGCTGGAGGGTTGTCAAGTTTATTGTAATGGAAGCTGACATTGTATGATGGGCATTGTTGTTTAAGGGTGGGACTTCTGGATTAAGGGCTGATCCTAGAAGTTTCTGGATTTTCCTAAAAGGGAGGGGTACTGGTTTAAATCACAATTAACATAAGGGGAGAGAGAGGAAGTCTCCATTGGACCACTACGTACCAACCAGGAGAACCCTGGATACAGGCGAACCAAAGAGAACAGCCTAAGAAGGTGGAGTCGAGGGAGGAGCTATACTCAGCTCCAGGGTATAAATTGTACTTCCCCAATTTTGTGGCATGCCTCTGACCATACCTGGCCGGTAGCTAAGTGTTGGAGTGAGAGCATCTCTGGACTCAGGCCCAGAGGAAAGCCAAAGCACAGGAGTGTGAATTAAAGCCTTTAGACAAACTGAGATACATGAAATCTTACCAAAGTGAAATAGAAATAAAGAATTTTTAACTTTTAGTAGAAATACATGCTAAGTGCCTCAATCATTGAAAAGCTGCAGCAGAGACATTGAGCATAGTTCTTTCTGCTGTAGCAGTGTTATCCTTTCATAGAGTTCTTTATTTTAGACAAAATAGGGATAGAACTATATTGTTCACATTTTTTAGATCTATTATTTTAGACAAAATATAGATAGAATGATATTGCTCGCATTTTTTAGATATAGTGTTCATATAAACAATAAGAGTTGATAGAAACTGTATACACAAATTTGTGTAATACCTATGTAATGCTTACGATTGTTAGAATTAGACCAGGATAGGTTAAGAAAAGAAAACCTACTGTGTAAATCTCACTGGTTAATTAACAAATATAATCCACACTTCTGTAAGAAAAAAATCCATTCATTCACCATCAATTATTCATTAGAAGAAATTAGAAGAAGTTGTTTGTTGCCTGCTGTTTTGCTACTGCTGCTGTTGCTGCTTGGCTTTATCATGTAACCCCCTTCAAACTCTGCCTTCAAGAAGCTATGAGGCTGTGAAATAAAGAACTTAGCAGAACAGCAGCCTCCTCTGCTCTCTTTTACCCTGGTCCGAGAAGGAAGGGTATCCTGTCAAAAGCTCAACAACTAAGCACCCAGCACTAGTCCTTTCACTTGTAGTTTGGCAGATCGCCATCTTTGGTCTCTAATTCTCCATAGTTACTTTGATGAATAAATTTTCCTGTTTAAAATTGTAATTGACAAGTTGTTTTTCTCACACTGTCTGCCCTGAAGGATGCCAGAGGACACACAAGCTCAGCAAGGTGCTAATGCAATACAGCTTAGGCAGCAGCTTTCTGCCCTTGTATCTCAGGAGCCTTGCAGGGGAAGGTTGCATGGCTTGATGCGACTTTCAGCAGCTCTCCTGATAACAGCACCGGGCAGCCCAAGGCTCTTTGCTCTCAGCCCAGGCAAGAGCAGAAAGAAGCCTCCCCCTTCCCTTGTAGACCCCCGAGACGAGCAAGGACGAGGAGTGTGCAGAGAAGAGGCCAGCAGCACTGCACAGCAGCTTCTCTCAGCCATAAATGGCAGCAAATTCAAAGACTCATGCTATGGTTTGGGGTTTGGCTTGTGTTTTGTTTGGAGCTTTTTCCCCCCCAGGAAAACCCGTGACATTTGCCAAGTTGCACACGTGCATTTGAGTGGTGCGCTCTGGCTGCTGCCTGGATGGCTCTCCAAACAGTGCCTTTGCCCCTCTCTTTGCTCTCTTACCGTGGGTCATTTCACAGGCTGGATGGGTAACACCCTTTCTCTTTTCTCACCTTGTGCTCAAGAGCTGGGAGAGCTGCCGACCCCTCTGGCCCACCCCAGCTTGAGCCTAAACGGCTTCTGCAGTAGGGGAACGGGGCGTGATGCCAGTGGCTCAGCTGCCAGCACCGGTGCGTGCCCACGTGGAAAACTCATCTGTAGGGCTGCAGTCAGATCACAGCTGCCAGCATCTGGGCTGTGTCCTGCCCCACGTTCGTCCTGCCATCAAGTCGGAGGGCACAAACCTGAAACACTGACAAGCCCGCCTTGTCCGCCATGTCCCCACGTGCCACATCCACACATTCCTTAAGTGCCTGCAGGCATGGCAATTGCCCCAGTTCCATCGGCAGCCTGGGCCAGTGGTTGACAACCCTTTCAGAGGAGACCCTGTGCCTTAATCTGAAGCACTCCTGGCCCAACTGAGGCCATTTCTTCTTGTCCTGTCCCTTGGCCCCTGGCAGCAGAGCCTGACCTGCACTAGCTGCAGCTTCCTGTCTGGGAGTTGCAGACAGTGAGAAGCTTCCTCTCTGATCCTGCTCTTCTCCAATGTCAGTCCTTGCAGCTCCCTCAGCCCCTGCTCATCGGACTTCTTCTCCAGCCTCTTCCCCAGCACACTTCCCTTCTCTGCACACACTCCAGCCCCTCAAGGTCTTGCGTTATGGGAGGGGCCCAAAACTCATCCCAAGACTCCAGGAAAGTTAACAGCTGCTCCACTGAACTCTCCTAAGAGAGCAAGGGCTAGCGATGCTGACATTTCTCCCAGCTGCTCAGGGAATATCTTGCCTGCCTCTTCACGCTGCCTGGCTGCTTTATACCAGAGCCCCTCCACCTTATCTGCCTTGTTGGCCTTCCCCCTGATTCTTACCCAGAAACACTCAACCCCATCAGCACCAGCATGAAGCTCAAGACAGCTGGAGCCCTCCCTTATACAGACGCTGACCCCAGCGCCTCTCCTCCCTTGCCTGTCCCTCTGAAGGCTTTCTGGCCATTGGCTACAGCGCTCCAGTGTGGGACTCATCCCACCACGACTGTGGCATGGCAAGCATGTCCCTCTTTTCCTGACCTGCCACCACTCCCAGCTGCCGCACTATGTTCTCCGTGCTGCATGAAGGGGCCAGGAAGCACTTCAGTTGAGCTCTTGACCTCGCTACCTTTCTGGAGGGGGATGAAGGGAATAAGAGCAACGTCTCTTGACAAACAGACCGCGTGAATCTGCTTGTCCATAGGGCCAGGGACTCCCAGATAGGGAAGGAGCAAAAGAAGTTCTCTGTTCTAGAGAATGTTACTGACTGGCACGCACTGTTGCTCAGCCAAGGCCGTGTTAAATTCCTGAACTTAGAGAAGAAGAACAAAAGCTTAACAGAGTTAAGAATAGTGTTTGGTGATATATCTGTATATAAAAACCCCAGAGGGTGCATATTAGAGGGGGCCATAGAGCGAGCGATTCGGGAAGTCTGTGCCTTCTGAGTACCTCAGGCAATGGGGGAAGGAAGAGGGTGATGCAGCTGGAAATTAGGATCAAAAAGGAGGCTGCGCCCCACAACGATTTGAGACACCCCATGAGAAACGTCCTGGGGCATCTGCCTTTATTCCAATAAGACTACAGGACTCCTGTGTGTCTTTTTCAGACTAAACCTCAGGCCTTGTGAATTGTTTTCCGCACAGGGAGACGCCCTAATCCTTCAGTGAGCATTCTCAAGCTCTCCTCTGGCGTCTGACCCATCCAGAAGCCCTGTGTCCTTGCTGCTGCACGCATCTCCCACGGCTCTCTGCCGGCCGCACAGCGGAGCTCCCAGCTCCGGCTGGCAGGGCCTCAGCGCCCTGTGCCCTGTTGGGAGACTGGCACCGGAATCAAGAGACGACTCGATACGAGTTAGCAGCTTGTTCCGTTTATTGCTTCATTCGTCTTCCTTATATATGATCCTGAAGTAGTTTTTCTTATATACCCTTCTAATTATAACACATGTGGTCAGTAAAACTGTAATTAGTTACAAAGTCTTATAAAGCCAAATAACTATTAGGTATAATCACTAAATCATGCACTTCATGCTAATTATTTGTGGTTTAACAATATCTTGTTGTTACATAACATCTGTCCATGGCCCAGCGCCCAATTGCTTCCACTATCAGCTCACAGATAGTTCAAGGACTCCCGGCTTGGTTTGAGCTCAGCGCTCCTGCTAGCTCAGAATCCAAGTTATGGTTGTGCAGGCCTTTCAGGGACTCATGTCCCAGCGATGCGAGCCACCCCTCTACAGTGCCCTGCGCCCTTTGGCCCCGCCGGCTGCGCCAGGCCCTGCCCGCTGCCCTGGTGGTGGCACTCGTGGCCCCAGTGCTCTCCAAGGGCTTCTCTGGGGGCATCTTCCTGCGGCCTTCCAGTCCCTGCACGAGGCCCGGCCCAGACCTGCAGAGGGGTTGTTTGCAAGGGCCTGGAGGCCCAGCCCTAGGGGCAGTGGCCTGCCACTGACAGAGGGTGGGCTTAGAGTGGAGATGTGCAAGAAAGTCTGGGCTCACAGGCTGCTGAGGCCCTGGCCCACGCTGCCCACAGAAGCTGTGGCTGCCCCATGGCTGGCAATGCTCCAGGCCAGCTTGGACGGGGCTTGGAGCAACCTGGCCTAGCGGAAGGTGTCCCTGCCCTTGTCAGCAGGCTTGGAACAAGACCATTTTAAGGAGCGTTCCAAGCCAAGGCCTTCTGTGATTCTGTGATCACAT
Organism: Monarcha castaneiventris obscurior; assembly: GCA_026261815.1. Classification (NCBI taxonomy): domain Eukaryota; kingdom Metazoa; phylum Chordata; class Aves; order Passeriformes; family Monarchidae; genus Monarcha; species Monarcha castaneiventris. Next base: position 37,631 of record JAMPIT010000460.1, read on the forward strand.
GATCCCAGGGCAGCTGGGCTTCATTTCTGCTTAGAAGCACTTCAGCATGGTAAGTCGGCTCTTTCTAATTACTTTTTATCATATTTTATCTGGATGATCATTTTATCATTTTAATTATATATTGTCATAAAATAATGACATATTATGTATCTTTTCTATTATTTAGATTAGTATTGTTTTTTAATTAAACTTTACTATTATATATGGTCATTACTCAACCTTTGAGTATTCTATGTATAGAGGCTAGATATCCATCTATGAAATGAAAATCTAGATTCTTATATGGACAAAGTTTCAGGCCAGCTCCGACATAGTCGGTCCAACGCTGAGCCAAAGGTGTCCCTTCCGGGGACAAGGAGGGACAGCGTCCATTGACTGATCCCAGGCAAGCAGCGCTGATTTTTCCTCTTGGTTCCCTTTTTGTTCCCGGTTTCTTTTTTCTTTTTCTGTCCCACATTCCCGCTTCTTTCTTTCTCTAATTTTTGGCCCTTGCCAAAGGCCGGGAACACTTGCACGTTACAGCTGGGGTTTGGTGGCTTTGGCCATGCGCGTAAGGCACGCGCTCTCTTGGTGCGCGTTCTCAGGAGTGGCAAAGGGCTTACTGCGGCTCTGGGTGACTTGTTTTGGAGAAGGAAATGATACGAGGAGGTAGAATCAACCCTGCCGTGGCCCTGCACCTGCTGAGGCGGCAGGAGAGGCCGTGGGACCTCTGCCAGAGTCTTTGCACGCCTTCTCTTCTCCTTGAAGGACCAGATTTGTAACACGGCTTGTTCTGTGCAGTGAAGGGCAGTGAGGCCGAAGGCGCTAGAGAGGTGCAGCTGCTCTTCTGGGCCTCGGGGAAACAACATGGGGCCCAGAGGCCTCTGCTTCAGTGCAGACGTCATTCTGTCCTTAGGCCTTGCTGGAGCCAGGGCCAAGAGAGGTGAGAGGCCCGGCTGATATTTTTCTCAAGCAGCCCCATCAATTTTCCACTGACTTCAAGCAACTCTGCAGCACATCTGACATTTAGTGCAGCGAGTGAGCACTGGAACCCATTGCCCTGAGGTTGTGGAGCTTCCCTGAGCGCAGATAGTCAAGAACCACCCAAACGCAATCCTTTGCAATGTGCAGCGGGAAGACCCTGCTGGAGCAGCCCTGGCCAAGATGATCCCACCGGTGCTCCTTCCAAACGGTAACTCTTCTGGGATTCAGAGATCCGCATCTTTGCACAAGGTGAAGCTCTCCGAGGGAAAGTGGAGTGGAACAAACAGGTGGGGGCAGTCACAGTCCTGGCGCTAATGGGACTCTCTCTCACAAGGCCCCCGGCCACGGCCTCTTCAGCTCCATTAGCTTTCTCTCCCCGAGTGCATTTTTGCTCTAGAGGAAAGGCATGGCAGCAATTCCCACTGCCCTTTGAGCAGCGCCCTCTCCATGTTCTGCACGCTCAGGTCTGCGTCAGCTGCTCCCCAGGGAGCAGATTCTGCCCACAGAGCCCAGAGAACACAAAAGGGAATCAGAGTATTTCCTCTTGCGTGCTCCCCGATCTGTGTAGCCAACCTGGTCATCACTGCATGTGGTGCTGAGGAGACTGTTGAGACGACACCACTGCTGCTGCTGCTGTTGCTGGCAGAATGCTGCTGCACAGCATTTTCCCTTCCTTCTCTATGTCCCACATTGTCCCTTCTTTTCCCCTGTACTATGAGGGGGTTCTCTGCCTCCAGCTGCCAGCCCCAAAAGCACAGCTCTAAGCAGGAGAACATCTTTCAGTGCTCATCGTTAAGGGTTCTTCTGAACCACTTTTGCAGATCCACGTACTCACTCATCGCCTGGGAGTGGGCAACAGGATCCATCACCAGGTGGTGGAAGAGATTGCACGTCTCGGCCATTTGCACCTCTGGGGGCAACCTGATCTTCTCAGGAAGCCTCTGGTTGCCCACAACGAAGTGGTTGAGGCATCTCACTTGCACACAGAAGTGCAAGCCCTCGCTGATATCCACCAGTCGCCTCACAAAATCTCTCCTGCGCCACCGTGACACGGGGATGATGGTCAGGAGGTGCATGACAATGGTCTTGATGGTGTAGGTGGAAAAGCCTGAGCCCAGCTACAGACGGGTGAAGAACTGCAGGCATTTGAGGTGCAAGCTGTCAGGGGGGGCCTGCCTGGTGATGGACTTGAAGAACTTTGTCTCTGCCACGGCGTAGCTCTCGGGCCATGTTGTGCTTGGCGTGCAGGCCTCCCTAGGCTGGCTGCTTACAAAGATGTCTGAGTCACCTTGCCGCACCCCAAACAGCATCTCAATGCGGAAGCTTTCTGCGCCGTTGCTCACCTGGAACTGGCAGGAGCGTCTGGAGGGCAGCAGCACTAAATGCCAATTGTGTGACTGAGGCAAAGCTGGCCAGCCTGCTCTCACCAGTTGGTAGAACCAGCGGGCAGTTTTCTGCACGTCGAGGTAGGAGCCGGTGCACAGGGTGTGTAGGAGGCTGGGCTCCTGATTGCTCCTCAGCTCCTCCTGGGGCTGGTGCAGGAAGCACAGCATGTTCTCGCCCCGCTGCTCCCTGCTGCAGGTGCACTCCAGCTGCACACGGACACGGAAGTTCCTCCCGCGCCTCTGGCCCGCAGTGTCCAGCTCCAGCTGGAAGGTGTGGCCTCGGGGAGGATTCATGGGCACGAGCACACGGTACACAACATCCTGCTCATGGGGACTCCAACCTTCGAAGGCACTGCCCACCCCCACAGCTCGTTGCAGCACCGGGTAGAAACTGTTAGACAAGACGCGGCCAAAGTAAATGGCGAAACTGTCCATCAGGTCAGTTGTCCACTCACAGCCTTTCTGCAGGTCCTGTACAGGCCACTGTATGCGCTCCATTGCAATCCTTCCAATGTAATCCTCCCCATCATGCTCTTCTTCTTGGGCTCCATTTGCAGCATCATTGTTGTTTTCTGCATTTGCAGCCTCACGGACAACATCATTTCCACCATCGTCTTCTTCATTTGCAGCAACATGGCCGACTTCCTGGACATTGCCATCATCATTGTTGTCTTCCTCCCAATTGGCATCATCAGCTTCTTCATTTCCAGCATCTTCTTCCTGGTTTGCATCCGCATTCCTGACTTCCTCTTCATTTGCACCATCGTTTTCTTCTTCACGCTCCTCTCTCCTGCGGCTCCTTTTCCTCCAGATAAACCGTAGGGCCAAGCGAAGGATCGGGAGCCCAGCAAATAGCCAGACCTGCCCATGCTGCAAGGTGTCCCCAGGCCCCTCCGCTCTGCCTCAGCATAAGCTGCTCCACCTCCCTCTCCAGAAGAATCCTCTCCACTTGCTGGCGCATCGCATGTACATCCATGCTCAGACGCGTCGCCTCATCCAAAGCATCGCCCACGGGCTGCGGGTACTGGATAAGGCTTTACAAGAGCAAGAGCCAGAATAGCCAGTGATCCATGGTCTCCAGGAGGATGGGGAGAAAGCCTTGAGTGGGGCGGGGAGGGAGGCAGCTGCCACTGGGGGCAGCAGGGACGGCAATCATAGGGATCTGGGGCCAGGAAGGACGGGGCCCCGGGCTTCGTCTGTTGAGTGTCTGCCTCACTTTGGTGGGGAATGCAGGCATCAGTACTCACTGCTTGTGGCCGGTTGACCTTGGCTGGCCAGAGAGAGAAAATAAGGACCAAAGACTTGTGGGCTGAGACAAGAACAGAGAGATTGCTCAGTGTAGCGGGTTGAATTTGGTTCCCCAGGCGGAACACTAATTCGTGTAGCAGTTTAAGGGTTAAACTGTGGGCACTAGCCCTCCCCCCCCATGTCCTTGCAGTGAGATAAGCTGTTAGGAGGAAAAGCAAAAGCAGGCACACAACTTGAAAGAAGGGGAAAAAAAGTTTAATTAACACCCAGATGTTAAAACAACAGAACAAACTTTTCAGAGCCATCCCCACTTTCTCCCCTTTCCCAAAATCAGGGTCACAGTCCTAGGACAAGGGGGAGAAAAGTGGGTTTCCCTCTAGCCTGACGTGGCTATACAAACTGCTACCCCTCTTTTCCATGAGCCCTTTCACAGCTCTCACGACTGCTAAAAAACCAGGCTTTTCACATGGGGCTAATTACTAATTTAAGAATGAACCAGTTTCTTTTTGGACTTGAACATTTAGGCTTTCTCTCGCCACCAGGCTATAGAAATAAGCCTCTCCCTGCTTTTATGTATATAGCCTGGCATAGGCACTCTAGCCATTTTACAAGCCACTCAAGAAAAAGAAAATGCCCATTCCCCCATGTTCTTAACATGGATTAAGGAGACAAACAGTCTGCGATATCACAGTTTATACCACGCAAGGCAGAAGGATGTTTAAGTTCCCCGAGCCGAGTTCACGCAGTGCAGCCTTGCAGATCCGTCCCACGTGAGCCCGCCTTCTCCTTCTCCCTGGCTCTGAAGCCGCCATGTTGCCGGGCTGCTGCGTTGCACAGTCTGGAGAGGGGTGTCCTTTCTTCCCTTTCGCTGCGAAGTTTACTGGCTGCTCTGAAGGCTCTGGTTCAGACGACCTCAGCCCTGGAGACGGCAGCCACCCCCCGCGGCTGAGGGGAACAGCTTCCCGCCCCCCCCCATAAATCTGAGTCCATGCTGCAGCAAAAATCCCCAGGGGGCAGAAGGCAGGAGCCCTGTCCCCAGCCGTGCAGGCCGGGGAAGGGGGGCCATCCCTCCGTCTCTGCCGTCCCCGCACTGAGCCGGAACGGAAGGCCGGGGACCCCCGAACTTTGCCCCCCTCCTCACCGGGAGAAGGAGGGGAGGAGGCAGGAGGCAGGGGCGCCCCATCCCCGGGCCCACAGGCTCCAGGAACGGGGCCTAACCCTCCCCCTTTCACTCCCGGCCCTGCACCCACCTGAGCCAGGAAACTGTGTCTCCTAAAACTCTCGCCTTCTGTGGGGCTTAAATATGTAAAATTTCGAGAAGCGCATTGGCCCAGAGGGCTGTCTGTCAAGTTTTGACTAACCCCACGACACTCAGGCTCATCCTGGGGAAACGTATTTAATTTGCTAGCAATCAAATCAGAGTGGGATAATGAAAAATAAAGGCAAACCTTAAAATATCTTTACCACACCTCTCCCTTCTTCCCGGGCTCAGCTGATCTCCATTGTCAATGCTGCGGGCCAGGACTCACACAGCACTTGGGTAGTTCTCCATGCTGGGTTGCCTGACACAGCAGCCCTTGCCTCCTGAGCACCAGAGCTCTTATGTCAGGCAGCTACCAAAGGCAAGTGACCAGCTTCAGGATTTTCTTCGCTCATGGATATCAGCCCATTTCCTTGACAGCTGGTAGCTATCCACAGGAATTTGGCTTTGCAGACCTGAAAGAACCAACTGGGAAGTATGAGGATCTCCACTGAATCCAGCTTTAGCCTAAGTGTTTAATAATCTGGCATAAGATCACAGCATAAAAACCAAACTTACCCACGTTTGGACTGAATGTTCTGACCACTTATGAGGAATAGATACTTATAGGAGACCGGTAAGAAAGCATTAAAAATACAGATCATTTAATGGTTTTAGCCATAAGCACAACAGGAAGTACAACCACAATCACATGGTAAGGAATTCCCATGGACTCTGATAGCGTTTTCCATGAAACTGGAATTTATTTCAGGCTGTAATCTGCTTAAGGACACATAATGCATAATGCTGCAGCAAGATAACTAATGCCATAGGTACAAAAAGGAGATGGCTGAACTGTGGGTATGCCTGGAGTGTGGAGGAGGAAAAGCAGGACTCAGTGTAAGAAAACCCTGTCCCAGTATGTCATGTCACAGGCAGGAAATGCTCCCTGCCCTCCATTACCACTGGATCTCAGTACTTGGGTTTCCCTGCAATGGACGGGGTAAATAACGCAGGTGGAAGAAGTCAGCATGGCTCCTCCTCCCCTGGTCCCTTATCTGCATCATGGATCTCTCCTAGCTCAGCAACTGTGGGAATCCAAAGTGCAGAGAGTGTTTCTCTGCCTGTTTTGAAGCGTTCAATCCCCCTGGACAATACCATTTTTGACCTTTATCCATGGAGAAAACTGCCTGTACTCTGGGAAGAATTAAAATGTACACCAATGTGAACTAGATATTAGAATATTATGTAGGCATGTCACAGGGTGAAGAATGTAGAGGTTTTAGGTTTGTTTATGTAGTAAATAGAGAAATAGTGAGGTTTACAAAATGGTGGATGTTTACATCGTTTTAGACACTGTGCTCCTTCTTCAAGACCTCCATTTTCTGCAGCAGAAGTAGTTTAGCATGACTGGGTAGAATTTGTTGCAGTTCCTGTCTGCGTTTGTTACAAGGTGTTTTACTGGACATTGGTGGAAAAGTAAAAATACCCGAAGTTTCAAACTTCTATTGGGTAAAATGCCTTTAAAAGGGCTGCAAAATCTTGATACAAGGTCACTTGCAGCTTTCTTCTATTCCCACTACGTTCCTTGTAACCTTGTAGCTGATAACAACTTAATAAACAGCTATCTAAGAGCAAAGAAGGCTGAAGGTCCAGTTCATCTCTTAAGACTCCTGGCAAGGACTCTAACAAATCTCCCCCATCCGGGGAGGTCTGATTAAGGCACAAACTGTGTCAAGAACAAAAAGCGTTAATCAACTGCCTTACCAGACACACCACCTCCATGTCTGTCAAGGCTATGACCAGCCCAGCCGAGTTTCCCTTCTGTCCTCCATGGCCCACGATCCACCTCCGGCCCAAAAACAGGGCTGTCAGTCCTTGTTCCAGTGGCCCTGCAGGTTGCCCATTCCAGCTTGCCCGGCCCAGCCATGTGTCCTCCTCACCTCATTCGGATCGGCTGCTCACCTGCCGCCATCAGCATTTGCTCCAGCCCCGTGCTCACCAACCTGCCCGCTGGGTGCCCAGACTTCACCAAGAAGTCTCTCCCTTCCCTTCCTTCCTTCCTTCCTTCCTTCCTTCCTTCCTTCCTTCCTTCCTTCCTTCCTTCCTTCCTTCCTTCCTTCCTTCCTTCCTTCCTTCCTTCCTTCCTTCCTTCCTTCCTTCCTTCCTTCCTTCCTTCCTTCCTTCCTTCCTTCCTTCCTTCCTTCCTTCCTTCCTTCCTTCCTTCCTTCCTTCCTTCCTTCCTTCCTCCCTCCCTCCCTCCCTTCCTGCCTGCCTTCCTGCCTTCCTTCTTTCCTGTGGGAATCCAGAGTGCAGGGAATATTTCTCTGCCTGTTTTGAAGAGAAAAGCCCCCCTGGACAGCGTTGTTTTTGACCTTTATCCATGGAGAAAACTCCCTACCATCTGGGAGGAACTAAAATCTACACAGATGTGAACTAGGTGATAGAATATGATGTAAGGATGTCACAGGGTGAAGAATTTAGAAGTTTTAGGTTTATTAATGTCATAAATAGATAAATAGTAAAAGTTCCAAGATGGAGGAACCCTTGTAGTTTTTATCTCTGTCTTTCTTCTTCTAGTCCTCCATATTCTGCAGCAGAGGTAGTTTAGGATGATTGGATGAAAAATACCGCAGTTCTGGCCTGCGTGTCGGAGTAATTTACTGAGCATTGGATGAAAAGTAAAAATATCTGTCGTTTCAATTTTTAATTGGAAAATTTACCTATAAAAAGGCTTTGGAATCTTGATGGGCAGCCATTTTCTCGTCTTCTCTTGTCATGTTCTGTTCTACTGTGTCTTTCTAAGCTGATAACACTAGAATAAACAACTATCTGAAGAAGCAGTTACACCCATCCACCCTCCCATCCACCCATCCATCCATCCATCCATCCACCATCCATCCATCCATCACACCAGAGAGGGGAATGGGAGAGATCTAGGATAAGATTTTGTCTTTCCACTCCTGTCCCTCCTGAACTTTTGCAGTGATTGTAGGCTGCAAAAGCAGCCTGTTCATGGAAAACGCATGGAAAAGCTGCAGAGATTTATTCTTGAATTGTTGCTATATCTCTCAATTCTCAATCTATCTTTGTTTTGCACTTTGTTCACTCTTTGTCTATTTGGTCCTTGTATACTGAAACTGATAAACTCAGGTGAAGAGGGAGTAAAAGAAACATGAAATGGGAAAAGAGTTGGTGAGAATCCTTTGAAAGAAACGGCACTGGTATAAGAGGCAGGGAGATTCCCTTTCCTCGTGCTGAGAAAAGAAAAGTGGAGTGAAAAACATCCAGATTTCATAGCAAAAATCCCCACGTACAGTTCCTAGGCAGAGACAGTAAATCCTGGCCCTGGACATCTGCTCCAGGAGGAAGACAACTTAGTCCCTTGTGTCAGCTCATCCAAAAGGCCCATCCAGGAGCAGTGCAGGGAAGACAAGGAGCAGCAAGAGTACAGCCCTGGGCTGGCTGAAAGGGGGCTCCTGGGCCCATGGGCACAGTGGGGGTACATGAAAACCATCAGGGTCACAAATTCCTGCCTCAGGACCCTTCCAGGACTCCTTAGGGATTAAGTATCTGGATAGGACACCAGAACTGGTACTTCCAGGCCGAGCACCACTCCTTCTATGCTGCACAGATCGTCTTTCATCAGGACAAACATTTCTCAGCCTTTTCAGAGTATTTCTGTAGCATCGTGACAGACACTAAATAAGGAGGAAAAAGAGGTCTGTATGGTTTCTCCAAGACCAAAAAAAAGTGAATTACGTATGCAATTCACAGCCCAAAAAAGCCATATATTTAAATGAATTAATAAGTGATCAAATGGATACTGTAGGGTACAACTGGATTATATTCAGAGAAAATGTAAAATACAGCTTTGTAAAGTAATTTTTAAAGCTTTAAGTAGAGTTGCATATTTAGGGATAGCCATTCCTCAGGCCTGTCTTGCAACACATTCTCCTGGGAAATTACACAGGAGAAAAACACAAGAACACATCTCTGGGAAATTCTCAACTCCACAGACAATGCCTGTCTCCAGGAGTTCCCTGCCAGCCACCAGGTTTCTTTTCCTGGGCACTCTGTTAGTCAAAGTTAGGCTAATAGGAACCATTCTGCTGCTTTCATCTGTGCTCCTGAGAAATGAGGCTTTTGTGAGGCCCATTTCGCTTTTTGTGGGGAAGAACCCCAGGCCAGCTTGTGTCACCTGAGCTGTGCTTTCCCATCGCGCTTTCCTGAGCCTGTGGGTGCTGCAGTCTGCACAGGTGAAGCTCTAATCCCACGTGGCTCCGTCTGGCTGGGCAGGCTGCGTGTTGGTTTTAACTGATAGCCTGTTTATATACAGTTGCACAACAGACGTATTTACTTTTTTAGGGAGCTGAAAGTAACTATGAAGATATTAAAGGAGGAGTAAATATACAATACACGTATTTGCAGCAGAATCGGTAAGGAAGTACACTTGCATCTGGTAAGGCCTTCATTAGTGAGCTAAATCTCTTCTGTTTTCCTGCAAAAACTTCATATAAGTAATTGCAGTTTAATTTTACTGGAGTGGCACTGTTGATAAAATAAGCACCTTATATTAGGTAATTAAGTTATCCTATATTTCATGCTATCATTATCTTTTCAGGCATTACAAATCCTTTATCTGATAATAATCCCATTCACTTTTTTTAGTGTCATTTTATCAGGTTTGTGTATTTGTTTTGCCTTGATTTTAGAAAGACAAAAAATAAGCAACTGTAACTTGTTCCAGCAGATGCAGAGAATGCCATATCTCTAGCATTTTATTTAATTACATAAAATTACAACTGCCTTGGTTCAGTCACATCACGAGGGCTAAAGAATGCAAGGAAACCTTCAAAACAAAAAAGCCAGAGTGACACAGGCAGAGCTTCAGCAGCACCAGCTGACGGTGTAAAATCCCTTAAACAGATGATGTAAAGCTGGAATGGATTTATTCCAGTATCCCAGTGCACCATCTTCTCAGTACCTGGTTAAAACATGGTTAAAACCTGGTCAAAACCTGGTCCAAGCAGCGCTCCTCTGAACCTCTGGGAACACCAGAGCCCATAAAACACCTGTCAGGCCTCACCAAATACCAGGCTTGCTCACAGAAATACCACACTTTGATTAAGCAGTCCATTTATAATTCTGCCCCTTGTCCTCTTATGTTCTGCGTCCTTGAAAGTGGAAATGTGGCTGGAATTTACTTCATTTTGCAGCTGTGGAAGGGAGAAAGTTACTATCAGGTTGCTTTATTGCACAGAGACTTTTAAGGGAAGAATATTGGAATGCAACCATCACATGCAAGGGTTCTGCTTTATAGCAAGTATCCAGAAAGTTACAATCAAATTAAGTTCCATGGAAACTGGAAACCTTGGGAACTAAATACAGAAAGGAGGCCTGAAAACTCAGTGGTCGTCTTTCTGCAAAGTCACCTTCTGCTGGCTGCATGTACCAGCAGCCAATTTGCGGGAAAACAAGATGGCAATGAGGGACAAATGAGCTGCATTTCATTACGAAAAGCTACTTCTGTTTAAAAGGAGAATGAGATCGATAGAGCAAAACCCTTTGGATCTTTCCCCAGTTCTAGAATCTTTTAGATACATGTGATGTTTGGGTTCTTTCTGTGACTAAGGTCTGCACAGAGGTCCTGCCTACCTCTATTTGAGCACAGCAGGGTCACCTGAGGTCAGAACTGGCCTTGGAACAGCAGTGGGAATACACCTATTTCCAGCTGACTCAATTCCAGCAATGTCCCAGCAGCAATGCCCGTGCAAACCTCAGAGAAACAAACCAGAATATGCCATAGCTGGGCCAAAAGCAGCAGCCTGAAACATTCATAAAGGGTAAGTGCATAATCCCGAAGGAATGAAGAGTAGCTTCCGTTCCATTGAAATAGAAACCTTTTAAATGAGCATCACGAACAGAGCATCTGAGGCTTTGGGGACACTGTGATGGCACCACCTGGCACAAGGTGCAGGGACCTTGGAGTGTCTGAGCAGTGTGACACCCAAAGTGTGACTAGGCAGGACATCCTGCTCAACAAAGATCACTCTCAGATCCTAACCCCAAGAACAGCAGCACAGAGAGGAGATGAAAACCCCCTGCTGGGAAGGGGGAAGCAGCATAAACCCCTCAGCAGTGATTTCCACAGACCACGGCCATACCTGCTGACTAGGTGTGGTATTTTATACCCACAGATGATGTAGAACATCAGAGTTAAAGATCAACAGCTCTGCATGTGTAGGGAGAGTGTTAAATCATGGACTCAGAGAGTCACAGAATCCTTAACGCTGGAAAAGATCTCTGAGATTATCGAGTCCAAGCTGTGCCCGATCCCCACCGTGTCACCCAGCCCAGAGCCCTGAGTGCCACGTCCAGGCCTTCCTTCAACACCTCCAGGGATGGGGACTCCAAAACCTCCCTGGGCAGCACCCCTGAAGACTGCAGGGAGCAAAATGGGCATTTCAGCTCCAAGAGCAACCAGATACATTCAACTGAAGAATTTCTGAGCCTGAAGTGGAGCCACAAGAAATGTATCCAAGCGAGTCAACCTTCTCAGTGCATACTCTTTATAAAGGGGGAAACTTGGCCTGCAGAGGTGAGGTGCCTGCTGAAACACAGGGAAAGGCTGGATGGTTTTTGGGGAGACATATGGAATAGTCCCCAAATAAAAAGTAGTTTCCCCACACCAGTTAAAATGTGGTATCACTCTTGGCCAGGAGCAGCTTTTGGCCACCTGGAACTGCTGCTTGGGTGCTCCTTGGGTTGGCTGCATGCCACCAGTGAAAGGCTCGGCTTCCAGACCGCACTTGTGTCCTCCTGCACTGCAGCACAGTGTGAGCTTCCATATTTCTGTGGCTACACAGACATCAAATTCCTCATTTCGTGGCACAAATCCCCAGGGAAGTACTGTCACAGCCTGGTTATTTCTTCAGGATGAACTACTGCTCCTGGACTCTCAGAAGTCATAAGCCCACTGCAGCAAGAGCAAAACACACACCTCATATGCCTCATATGTACTTCTAATGCAAGGGACAGCATCATAATTTATTTCTACAGTTTGTCGTCAGTTTAAATGAGGGATCAGCCATCGAATAGCTCGGACAGCTTTTCTTGGAGTAAAAGCACCTTGCATGGTACCTGTTGTTCCTCTGGAGTGATTCTCTATGAACACCCAGCAGGGAATCTGGAGATGTATTCCTTAGTTCCCTTCCAGCAAGAATAATTGTTAGAATTGTCAGTGAAAATCTGCCATAAAATACATGTGGAAATTCAAATGAACACCCGCAAAAACAAAAGCACAACTGGCTCGGCTTTGACAAAGATGCTGTAGAAACTGCAAGTGACCAAAGTCATCCTGCTCCATGAATGAGGACCAAAGCTGCTCTGGGCTGCCTGTGGTTATAAATCAGCTCCAAATGAAATGGGATGTCAAGCACTGCGTGATTTCCTCACAGTAAATCACAACAGCTACCTGTGAAGCACTGAGTAAATCAGCATCTGTGACTTCCAGGCTCATTGTCATGCCTGATTTTTACGTTATCTGGAAACCCTTTAAATATGTTAGACATTTCTATCTCTCTCTATCTCGCCAGCAGATCTCCTGCAGACACTTTTAGGGCACACTTTAGGGGAGATCCTTCTCCTATTTATGCCCACGCAGCCCATGGCATTGCTGGTGATTTACAGGTGTTCTAAGCGGGAGAAGTCCTGTTCCAAGGCACGCCTCAGTACAGGCTTCCCCACACAAGCCACAGGGAAGGCATTGTGTTAAGAAGGGACACTTCTCTAGTGCCAGTGCCTTCACCTCTCTGCCTATGCCTGAATGAGCCTATGTGTAAATCACCAGCTGGTGATGAGGACTCAAGGTCCACAACAGGCGCATTTCAGAGAGTTTGATCTTGGACCAGCCTTGCTCCAGTCTTGGAGACCAAATACCCATAAAGGGCTGGAGTATTTCAGCGTCTCTTAGGCTTTAGTTTCATTCAAATGGTTCCCTTTCCCAAGCGATTATCAGCGAAACACTGAAAAGCCTTTCAAGTGTGCCTTTTCCTTGTGGTATCTTTTATCTAAGAATACCAGAACTGGTTCATCACATAAAAGGTACAAACTGCTGAAATGCTGTGAATTGCTGTGAAGTCTGGGCTGAAGCTGGGTTTAGATGTGATTCTGGCCAGGATCCCCTCAGGGCCAGCTCTGAAGTTATATGAACTGATACTGTAAGCTTGACTTTAACAGTGGCACTGGCTAAAGGAGTTAGTCTTTACATTCTTATGAATATTGCATCTCACTGCCTGCTGCTTTTATGGGCACAGCTGTAGTTACGGGTGCTTGAGGCAAACCACAGAGGGCAAATTCCTGTTCCCATTCCCACCTTCCTTCAGGACACTGGCAGAACGGGGTTGTTTCTATTACAGAGTGGTTTCCGCGGGCTGGACTCCCTGGATTTGCATTAGAAGGAAAAATAAGGAGGGTCACAGCCCCATTGGGATAAATTCCCAGCCATGTCTTAACCCCAGAGTGGTGGTGCTTAGTCATTCAGGGGTAGATTAAATGGATTTATAGATTCTAAGAAAGTGTCTTGCTACCACAGGGAGCCTGACACCCCAGGAGCTCAGGCTGTGCCCTCCCGCTGCCAGCCCAGCCCCACCTCGCTCCCCCACATCCCAGGCAGGTAGGATTCACTGAGGAAAAGTCATTTCTTCCCAGTTAAAACAGGTGTGGACGTTAAGAAACAGAAACAAATGAAACCAACTCCTCCTGCTGCTCACACCCCCCTCAGGCTCCTCCGTTCCCACCTCCTGCCCTGAGGGCCGCGGGGCCAGGACCATGTTCTTTGGGCAGCGCCTGGAGCGGCCGGGCAGGGCCTGGATCGTCCTGTTTGGAGTCTTGTTTAGTGTTTTACAGCCCGTTTGTCTTATTCTGGAAAAGCACCGTGTTCAGGCTGTGAAATGAGAATCCATTTCAGTTGAACAGAAGAGCTTGTGAGACATCCCAGGTCAAGGTGTCCTGCTCTGATGCCTGAGCAGGTGATATCCATTCCCTTCATTTGGCTCACTTTCTTTGAGGAGCAGGAGCAGGAGCAGCCAACCACGAATTTGAAAGCTTTTGTGGTCTCCAGTGAAACTGAAATGTATAATTAACTAAAGGTGTGCATGGTACCACTGGTCTGGTTTTGTGGAGTTTCCTTATATACACTGTGCTAAAACAACAACAACAACAACAACAAGTAGTTAACAAATATCCTGCTTTTCTCAGTGACTGATTCTTCCTGCAAAATCATTAAACCTTACTTCTGAGACTTGTTTTGTTGAAACAAAAATTGTTTTTGTCAACTGCAGAGAGACCCAGAGGAAAGGAGATTCCTGCTCTGCTGTGTGAAGGATCCAAGCACACAGTGGTAAATTATGCCCATGGAAATCCCTGATAAAGAGGGGGAAACAGCAGGTTTGGGAATCTTCTCATGTTGCTCCCATGTGCCTCTGCCTGGGTGCTGCTTTGGGGATCTCCTGGTTAGTGAAATGATGAAAATAAATTCACTCTTGGCATTTCATCCCTGGTTTTGTGGTTGTCCCTGTCAGCTACACAGAATTAATTTAAAATAATAATCATTTACATCAATCTAAACTGCTTGAGCTACCTCTGTGGCACTTCATTTGCTTCTTTGGACCATCTCTGTGTTCAGGAATCTGCACTGGCAACCTTCCTTACACAACTTACACCTTCCACACCAACTGCTCCAGAGAAACCGAGCCGAAAGCTTGGTGCAAACCAGGGCCCAGCACAGTCAGAACACTGCATGACACCACATCAGCAAAGTCTTTGAAGCAGAGAGTAATAAAGGCAGCCTGACTCGTGCTTGGCTTCACTACAAGTTTGTCACAGCTGATTGGATTAATGCCTCAGTCAAGAGCTACAGGCAAGGCAGGTCGTTTAAAAGGAGGAGCAGTTGTCACACTGAACAGGACTCTCCGCTTCATATGCAAAACCTCTGGTGACGTGGAGGAGGTTCAGATTATAAATACAGGAGCTCCTGCTGGGCACTGGGAACTGGGCATCTTGACCAGGATGGGAAATGCATGGGACTGAAGGATTGGTGCTGGAGGTGCTCAGCACCCGCCCCAGTGGGCTGCAGGTCCCCTTTGCCTTAGTTCAGGAGGATTTTCCTTTTTCCTTTTGAACACGACGGGAAACACACGGAGCCTTTCAGCCCACACCAGTCCCCCTTTGTGGGAGCATCGAGAGATTCACAGCCCCACAAGGCTGGGTTGCCACCCCACGTGCTGCAGCTCCTCCGAGGCCTGGTGTTACAACCCAGTCTTAACACAGAAGAGCAAAGAAAACTAAGTCTGTGAATAAAATGGATCGAACCCAGAAAGGTTCAAAATATACCCCAAAACTTGATCAAAACCAAACGAGGTTAGATGTTGATACTAAAACATTTATGTATTTTATTTAATAGTAAAAGCAGAAAGAGAAAGAAAGAGGAAAGGAAAAAAGAAAGAAATAGAAAAAAGAGGTCGGGACAACAACAGGGAGAGTGACGGGATTAGGTAGGAAAATATCACCCTTCCATGGGTCCCAATGATGTGTTGTTGATTCTCTCCATCTGATCTTCTTGGTGATGAGGGTCCCCCATGCCAAAAAGTATAGGATCCAGTGGATTAATCTAAGTTTGGGCCAGGTGGGAACGCCCAGGTGCCTCCCCTCTGGAGAGCAGGTTTGACACTGCCTCTTGTAAGACTGGATCTGTTGCATCACATGCAGTGCTCTGGTGCAGGGTCTGGGGACACCTTTTGGGGGGGCCTTGATGGGCCATGACACCCCCTCTGCTGTCCGTCACGTGGATGTCCCATCGATGCGGCTTTCCCAGGGTGAGGGGGCCCCACAGCTGAGCTGGTCTGCACAGCGGAGGATGGGCGTTCACTGCATCTGGCCAGAGGCTGTGCCACACAGCCAAAACCTCTCCTCCTCCCCGCTGCGTTGGGGGAGTGTGTGCAGGCCTGGCAGTAGATAACCCTGGGGCTACAGCCCCCTGTGAATGTATTCTTCTCCCCCAGTCCACACCTGAGTCACTTTATCTTATCTCCCTCAACTTGCAGTCCAGGGCCTCCGTCAGCAGGCCCGTTCAGGGTGTGGTGGTCTTCCATGCAGCTTTTGTTACACAGTTTCGCTATAATAGGCAGAAGTCCTTCATAAAAATGTTTAAGGCATAAACCATAACATTTCAGTCTTTGACATTCCATCCCCTGGCTTAAACACTGTAATGACTTTTTTTTTCTTCTGATGTTTTCTTCAGTTTATGGGTTGCCTGTGGGGGTGATACGTATAAAGTGGTTAGTAAGAGAAAAGATAGAAGTAATAATGCAAGTAACACAATAATTATTTCAATAATCACAAATGTAAATCCAATTGCAATCATCAGTTCAATCTTTGTTAGCAAGTCCTCCCACCCCATGAACCCAAAAATCAGTTTTCTTTAATGGGTAGCGGGTGTGAGGGATTCCTAATAGTGTATTTCTTGGATGTTGACTTAATGTCTTTTGAAATTAGTTACAAAATTACACAGAGGCTCTTAATTTCTAAATCCTGGGTGGGGCGGGGGCGGGGGGTATCCCCAGTCTTAACGTGTCAGTCAATCAGTCAAGTTTCAAGGGGATCTTCAGTTCCTGTAGTAGAATTGTGTCCTGTAACATATATGAATGGGTTTGTTGAGGATGTGTGTTTACATGCTTCCAAGGCTTTAAAATAGGGTTTTCTCTTGACTACATCATTATATAGTTGGAAGAATTTCACAGGTAGTATTCCTGTTCCTCTGGGTAATTCTATACATTATGAAAAATGAATTTTTACCATGTAGAATTTACAAAGTGTAAAACCATTTTCATACAAAACGTTTCCATGCAAACAGATCTTTATGTGAGGGCTATGTTTAATTTTTCAGGGAATAGATTATAGCACTGTTGTAATTGAATTTGGACACAAAATATACACTGCAGCTTTATTATTGGTGGGATTAAAAAATGAAATTAATTCTCTTTCAAATTTAGTTGTATTATTCTAAGAAACTTTCTTGTCTTTTGAATTGTAGTGAGTAAATTGCTCTTATCACACTCTGTACCCCCTAACTAAGAAGTATGCGTGGAGCACAGTGTTTTGGGTTACCACACTGATTAGCATAATTTAAAGAAGCAAGGTAAAATTAAAATGCTCTTCTAGGATGTAGGAAACTCAACAGTACATCAGAGATACTTAGATGTGCTTGAGAGTTGGTAGAAGGTTTTTTTTGTGTTTATAGCCATATTTTATTTGCAGTTCACAGCTATCCCTCCTGGTTTAGGAAGGGGGACTCTCA